>JALRMC010000048.1:31023-330710 GCA_026120085.1 Cadophora luteo-olivacea | reverse complement strand
CCCCCGCCCCCCCCCCCCCCCCGCCCCCCCGCCCCCCCCCCCCCCCCCCCCCCCCCCGCCCCCCCCCCCCCCCCCCATCGGTCCCCTTCAACCGCCTACAATAGATTGAAAGATTAAACATATATAAATGGAAATGGACATGACAAATGGCAGAGCAGATTGAGAGATGACAGGGGGGAGATTGGGCGTGGGTGCGGGGTATGTTGACATGAGTTGAATTGTGTGGTGTTGAGTTGTGTTGGGAGTTTATTGCCTTGCTCACTTTGATGGGAATTAGACAGACAGACAGACAGACAGAGAGATAGATAGGCAGTTCTATGTAACGCTCAGCAGATAGCAGACAGGCAGAAGATAGCGATGAAGTTTATAATACATATTTGGCCGTTCCTATGCCCCCCTTTCCCTTTTCCTTCCCCGCCCCCTTTTACATTTCCATTTCAGCTCCATATCCAGCGATACATGTCGTGAAAATCGACCTACAGACCATCCACAGCAAACAAGTAAGTGCAGTTGATGCTTTTTCCTTCTTTCTTTTGCAAGTCATGCCCATCCATGTGCCCAAAAACGCCGTTGATGCGATTATGCTCCATGGACGCGACCATACAGATGCGCATGCAAATCGTCCAGATGTCGTCTACCTTTCTCAACACGACCTCGAGGGCGTGGTTACAACAGCGTTGAACATGACGTGCAATGGGCGTTATTGCGCAGCCTCGTACTGCGCAACTCGATCCATCATACCCATTCTGTTCTCTCGGCCTCCGCCACCCCTTCCACCGTACCCATGCCCATTATATCCGTGTCCACGAATATGGCCCCTCGAACTACCATATCCTCTTCCACCGTACCCTCCTCCTCCTCCTCCGCCTCCACCGGCCCCGCCTCCACGTCCATGCCCACCACCATGGCCATTCCCCCTGTCACCTCTCGATCGCCCGGGATGTCTCCCTCTTCTATTAACCGTAAAATTAATCTTCAACAACGGACTCTCTACCCAGTCCAACCCCTCTAGACCAACCTCCTTCCTCCTGTCCTCCCTCACCGTCCACGCCTGAAAGACCTCTGCTGGCTCACTCAACTCCCTGAGTTCCGGCACCCAAGCCTTGACATAATCGCCATTGGGGTCATAATCAAACGCTTGCTTAACAGGATTGAAGATCCTAGCTTCGCCACGAGGATCGTTGCCTACGCCAGCGAGGTACTGCCAGTTGCCCCAATTGGAAGACAGGTCGTAGTCGACGAGCATACATTCGTACCATTCCGCGCCGATCCGCCAATCGATTTTCAGATGCTTCGCTAGGAAAGACGCGACATTTTGACGAGCGCGATTGGATGTATAGCCTGTGTGGTACATCTCTCTCAGACTGGCGTCAATAAGACCCATTCCCGTTGTACCGTTGAGGAAACGCTCGACTTGGGATTTGACTTCAGCTGCCGAGGAGCCAGGCGAGGGCCGAGAAGGTGAATTCCACCGCTCTTCGCCCTCGGCTTTGAAGCCCGACAGGCGGAAGAGTTTAGGTCCGAATTTGCGAGTGCAGAGACGCATGTAGTCGCGCCAGAGGAGCTCGAAGCGGATGCTTTTCGTGCCGTCGTTTTGGCCGGCGCCGTAGCCGGAGACGGAGCTGTAGGAGGGGTTGGTGCCGTCTTCGAAGGAGAGGAGGCTGCTGTGGATTTGGCGTGCCGTGAGGCAGCCGAGGGCGAGATAGGCGGAGAGCTTGGTGGAGAAGTCATGCCCGAGCAGGCCGTTGCGCGTGCTGTGGTAGGTGGTGATGTTGCCGCTGGTGATGAGGTAGTTGAGGCGGTCCTGGGCTTGGGTCTCGCCGCCGAGGAAGGGGTGCGCAGATTTGGTTGATTCCGGGTAGGAAGGGGGATTCTTGACTAGGTCGTGGGCGGAGAGTGGTTTGAGGAGTGATGATTGGAGGTTATCAAGGGTGTCTGGGATGATGAATGGGGAGCGTTGGTTCGGGATTGAGTCTTTTGGTGGGAAGGGCGGTAATGCGCCTTTGCTTGGTGTTGGCAATACCTCTCGAGGATGATCACGAAGAGGCTCAACAGTCTTCCTGTAGCTAGTGAAGATGTCTGACAGCTCGTCGATATTTGTGAGTGGTAGATCACGACTAATGAAGTCAGTAATTGTAAAGCCACGTCTGAAATGTACTTACTCGTCAATCAGGTATTTTTCATCCGTCCATATCTTGAATTCTACGTCCCCGTCTCTACAAGCCTTCTTTACTTGATTCTCTTCCTGCTTTTCCTCTACTCCCTCTTCCTCTACCATCCAAACACCCCCGACCTTCATTTCACCCTTTGCGTCGATCTTCTTTAACATGTCATCCACAACATCACCCACCATTCCAACACGAACACATAAACCACTTCCCACCTTCTCCAATCCCTCTTTCAGATCCCAGATACATTCGGCCAAGAATGAAACGCGATGAGGGCCAGTTCTCCAGAAGCCGCCGACCTTGCTTCTGGCTTCACGGTAAGGACTCCTTGTATTGCTGTCTGGAATGAAGCCTTTGACCTCCAACTGCTGAGCACTGAAGACGTACAGTGGCAACACGTGAGTGAATCCATGACTCTTTGACGTTGCGAGCGAGTGGAGGATAGGATTGTCAGAGACGCGGAGATCTCTCCGGAGAAGATAGATAAGGACGTTTGAGTCTGGCATCTTGGTGTTTGTGGAGATGCGGAGTTTAGACGAGATGGAGACGGAGACTGAGACAGGTGAAGATGATACTTGCCGTGATCTAATTCGGAGGAGGCAGCGGTACATATGCGCGAGTCAGAGGTGAAGTCTATCTGCACCCTGAGGACAAGCTACCGCCGGACGTCCACAGCTGAACCTGTACTCGTGCTTGGGCTTGGATTTGTACTTCCCACCGCGCATGCACGGGATAGGAGATGTGGATTGAAATTCTCCTTGTAGTGCAATTGGGCGTGAATAAAGTGTGGTGCAGGCCCAATGTTGATATGAGACACAAAGGCGGGTATGATTGAGCTGATCTCAAGATAAGTAGGGTAGGTGAGAGAAAGAAGAAAGCTGATGCAAGTTGGCGAGAATGCAGCCGTCAAAGTTGAGTAAGCCAGCTGCAGAATAAACCAGGAACGTTCGACACCAGGGCCCTTTGTATGACGGGAGTTGAGGGAGGACTAGGGTGGTGGTGTTGAGATGGATGAGAATCATGCGCTCATTGAAGCTGAATTGGGTTTGGGGTCCCCACTGCGGGAGAGAGATCAGATTTCAGATTCGACGGGGCTGTGGATTCTCGCTACCAGCATTTGAAGATTGAGGGATGTGAGAATCGGAAAGGGAGTTGCAGCTGTCAATTGAAGATCTGATCTCCTCATAAAAGGAGAAAAGGTAGAACAAGGAAAGTAAGAAAAGAGGTGAGGTAGGTAGGTAGCTAAGGGTCGGGAAGGAAGAACTAGGCGATGCCAGACCATGCGATGTCCATGCCCAGTCCAACCCCAGAATCGGGATTTGGACCCTTTCATCAGGAAGGAAACAACCTTAGCCGTATTCGTACCTTATCTTACCTACCTATGTCTTGTCATCTTCATCTTCATCTTCATCTTCATCTTCATCTTCATCGTGCCCATGCTCATTTCCTCATCACGGAGCGTCTTCCTCCCCTCCTTCCCTCGAATCGCATGCTCTGCTCGTAGTGCACAAATTCCAATTACAACCCTTGCCACTTACCTAGGTACTTGGGTACCTTACCTATCCTGCCTGTTATCCTACCTACCTACCTACCTGCACTTCAGATCTTCTCCATATTCGAGGATGCAACCCACTTACATCCTGTCGGTCTCACACGACATCGAATCAAAAGATTCCAGATCCCAGTAGAGTCCATAATAGATGGGTATGCATATTTACCTTAGCTCATGACATCCATGACACGGTACTCACCTATTCTTGGCCTAATCCCGCCTGGCTCGAGTCTTTCCTTACTCGGGTACTCATGGGTGCACCCACCAACACTCTAGCCGCATCCATCTCGTCTCTGCACATAATATTGGCGGCAGACGCGTCGAGCATCCAATCATATTCCTCGCTCGATTGCAGAATTCCTCCGTGACCAACCAAAGCCGGTGATGTTAGTTCGGCACGTCCTGCCTCGTCTCGAGCGGCAGACCAGGACAGGGCAGGCAGGCAGCCAGGCGATGAAGGCCGCCGGTGGTGTTTGTCATGTCGTAGTAAGCTGGGCTGAATTATAATCATATTCATCGCTCCTGCATTTTTTGTCTGATGATGATGATGATGCAGGTGAGATTCCCATGATCTCAAGAGCCAAATCAAGAACGTTGATATCGGCCGGTGTCGATTGTCCATAGCCGAACGCACGATCTAGACTTTAGTGGGGCTCATCTAGCGCGATCTGAAGATCGGGGAACTAGGTAACGTGGACTGATGGGGATTAGTGTGAGCTAAACTCTAATAGAGTAGCGTGCACGTGGCTGCGGAAGGGTCCTCCTCTCCTCCTGTCCCTTAGAGCTTCGAGTGCGCCTTCACTTGGTTTCGTCCTCATCCATCTCCATCTTGTGGCTCCGATTACATCCACATTTTCATTTATTAATATACACAACCACCTCTCATGCCACCAATTCGCCCTATCTCACCACCCTGATTCCCGAGTCCCGCTTCAGCTGCACTGCCCAGTCCAGTCCAAGTCCTGCCATGCCATGCTCGCCCGCCTGCTACACAATCGGAGACGAATCCCCCCAAGTCTCCCAAGGATCTTTAACCTGCGTCGATCGACACTGTCATGATATGCACACAGAAGCTGATAATGGACTCTCGTGTATCTGTCGTTGGGCCTTAACCAGACTTGAATGACTATGGGCACGAATGAGCACCTCAAGACCACCTTTCAGAGCTCCTTCAGAGAACACAAATAAAGAGCCATGCCCTTGGCGTGGGGAATTCCGCGCTCTCAGCAATCTATTCATATCTGTTGTGCCGCACACATGCAAATGTTTCTTTTCGCTACCAGACTTCAATTGGTATCCTCATTACAAACCCGCTCGCTCATATCTTGCTCATCCGGATATCCACTTTGCTTTCCAGCTCACTCCATTCAGCTCAGTTATCTATGGCTACCTTCATCAGACAGCTTTCTCGCGTCTGTACCTGGTACGGTCGTTCTCTCATTCCCAAGGCCAAGGCTTGCAACTCCGAATATTCATCACTGGCATCTGTTCTCATGAACACAAAGTCCCACGTGGCTTTGACAGTTCGTTTTCCGCGTGTCATGCTGTGTCTTGCGAACTCTTTCAATATCTCAATTCTATCATTGTACGGATACATGTCCCCGAGATATAATCACATTTCAGCCCAAGTATTTCAAGCCCAGAGCTTCAACGCTCTTCAGAATTCCATGTACCACCAAATACAACGCGGGGATTCAACCCGATTGGACCCATATTCTCAGAGCGCATATGTCGTGAACAGGACCCCGAAAACAAAATATCGAAATTCTCTGTGGCTTGACGCATTCGTGCCCAAGTGCTTTTCAAGAGGACTAACAATCGGTCACCCCGAAATTCGATACATCTCTATGATTATACCAACGCCAAAGTCTCATGATGACTTGCTGCGTCGACGTTGTACAGATCTGTCAATCAGCCCTCGGGCTCACATTAACCTCCCTTAGGAAATTTGTAACGAGAACTCAACTGATGATCCAAACTCAACAGTCACTGTTGCCGCACGACACGTCTTGGCAGCATGTCTGCATAAGCCCAAAAGTCCCTTGTCTAACACTGACGTATAGATACTGGCACCTGCATCTGCACGGAGGAACACTCTCACGTGCCAAGGTCTCAGCTGAACCTCCATGCTCAGGATGTTCGCTTCAGAACAAATCTGCCCGGGCAGAATTTCGTCCTTCATATTCAGCCACGAGAAAATCAAAATGAAGATCGTATGATGTTCTCAACAGCCGCACGAGAATTCTCTTACCATCGATCGGGAATTGCCCATTCAAGACGACAAGTCTCCAGCCTAGAAACCCTATTTGAGCGCGAGTTTCCAAGTTTCAACGTTTTGTTCTCCACTTTGCCATGTCGGTGGCTTGAACTTTCTTCTCAGCCAGAATTTGGCTAATGCGGGGTCCTCATACACCCGAAGTCTACAGGAGTACTCAGAGTATGATCTTGGAAGTTTGGCAGCTGTCATTTTTTGTCAAAGTTCGTCTCGATGTCACTTTGCATGGTGATGGCCGGAGAGAGTTTATGAACACTGATCGGGACGGACGTCCACATCGGACTTCCCTCCGTCTTCAGCAAGCGCGGAAGTCTAACTCTAATCCTACTTCCATTCTTCCTGCCCCTAGGGCAACAAAAGCTAGAACGCCCACAAGCTTCCTCCCTTTCAATTTTTCCATTCCCTGTTTCTTCATCTTTTCTCCGTTCTAGCTTCCCTCCTCCCCTCGTCACGACCCTTCACTTTCCCCCTCACCGTTCTCAATTACACCTGCGTCATATCGTCTTATTCTGTCCAAGCTGTCTCATGTAGCGCAATTAACACCAGCGGGAAGCTCCTGACACTAGCTACATTAAAAGTTTGGCATGCTTAGCTCTTTTCGGCACTCGTTAGCGAGCGTGCCTCTGGCTTGATTTGGTGTGGCTTTTGGCTTGGAATTGAGCTTGGCTTGAGGGGACAAGAATAAGAAGAAAAGTCCCTTGCATCGGGCACCAAAGCCCTCTTCCGCTTTATGAGGGGCGGCTTCCGATGAGCGCCCCAAGGTTTGAGAGTCCACGATATTTTACACGTATCGAGGACTATGAATGAGAGGCACACCAAGGAAGTCCTTGGGTCTTTGGTCGGGGCTATCGATCTCCATTGTGCTGTGTTGATAGTCTTGTCGGGCAGGGTTTCGATCGTCCAGCTCGTCTAACATCAGACCAACACATCAATCGTGCACCCATTCATTCCCCACTAAGTTGACAACACCATAGACTAGATTTTCTTTCTATCACCACACTAAGCGCTATGTTCTAATTTTGCATTCTCCATGAAAAATGTTGCTCCCTTTCGCGATTCACAAGTAGAGATCTACGTTCGCTTGCGTTCCTCGACAGCGGCCCAACCCGAGCCCCGAACTTCTTCACTTCGTTTGAAAAGGTGTACTGTGTTGTCGAGTTTGGAATTCGCTTCGCTTTGGTTCATTTAATTTTGATGCCCAATCCCAATACTAAGACCGAGTATCAACAAATTTTGGCTTGATACCCAATCGAACTCTGCTTGAACCTTGTGGCAAGCAAGGAAAAAGTGGTGTGCGGGGTTAGGTGTTTGGAATATACTATTTTCTCGCAGACACGATGGCATTTCACTTACAGGTGCAAACCTATTAACACAATGATCTCGGCGATGGAAAAAGAGGGTCCCCAATCAGGAAAATGAATAATTCACATAAAAAATCAGAACTAAGCACGAGCCCAAAGAGTGAAAAATACGAGAACCCACCACCCAGAAAGTTTTACTCAGATTTCTCATCCAGAATAATTTTACGCTGGCCGACCCGTTAGTCTAGCGAGCAGCCGACAAAATATGTTGTCCATACGCATCCAGTCATTTCGTCGCCGATGGCTTAACTTGCAAGCAGCCAACCTATGCTCGAGAACGAGGCAAATAGCTCATGCTCCCTCCAAACTATGTACTTCCTTTTTGCATGCCGTCCAAATAATACCTCTCGATACTTTGACAGCCAAGTCACGGACTCAATTCAAACATCAAGATGTATTCGGTACCTGCCCAGGCACCAATGCCGTGCTCGTCCCGATGAAGACGACCAAAACAGCAGCATACGCAGCGGTGAGTCCCAATATATCCTTCGGGGCGCCCAACGAGAACTTCGCCAGCGCAACCGCCACCAAGGATACCGCCACACACGTCGTAACCAAGTTCCTCGTCGACGTCTTGTTCACAGACATGATCAACATAGGCACAATCAGCGCCAGGCCGCCGAGAAGAGTTGCTCCAATCCTGCCGAGGAAGCCAGCCGCCCACGCGTTGCCCGAGTATAGCGACATGTAGCCGTTATCCCACGTGTAGTGCTGGTCTGCTCCGTCAGTTTTACTTTTGGGTATGGTTTTATCTTTATCCTGGTGGTCAATACCCTTACCCTTGACCTTCACAAGGCTCTGGAAACTTTTTGAGAGGATCGTCTCGTGGAAAGCGGTCAATGTCCCCTGTAGTGGTGCCTCCCAATGCTTGAGTACTCGTTCATAATCCACAATAGCCTCGCCTACATGTCAATCAGCATCCGTACACAGGTAACTATAAGGCAAGACAGTGATCTTACTATACTCCCTCAACGTCTTCCTGATCCTCAACATCTGCTTACGATCCGTAGTCTTCTCCTTCGCAATACTCGCCAACTCAGCCGCCAGCTCGGCCTCGAAGTAATGCAGATTCATATGGTGTAGTCTTGAGAATGCCAGGACGTGGACGGCGCCGAATTTTCCTTCAAAGTTGTCGTCGTAGAGCTGCTCCATGCATTCTTGAGCGAGGACCGCGAACAGGTTGCTTTCAACGGCTATGTTCTTGTGGCCGCGGGTGGTGGCAGGTGTCATTCTGCGATGTCGCACATAGCGCCCAAATCTACTGGTGGCTTTGGTGTTGAAGGTTTCGGCTGGCTTTGTGGTGCTTTTCTCGTGGCACTTGTATGTGTAGGCTGCGGTTTCTACACTGCAGAGGAGATGGTCGTCGGCTTCCTGGTCGGCGGTGGAGTGTGATGAATGGCTACCTGTGCCTACCGGATGAGAATCATCACTTAACAACACTGCCTCGCCTGTGACAGGCCGCTCGTTGTTTTCGGCGGCTTCTGTAGTTGCAGCGTTACTCCGAGAGCGAGTGGCTCCATCTGAATGTGTTGGAGCTGATTCGGACCCAGAAGTCACTGCAGCTACCTCGTCTACCGGTGCATCGTCTTCTATTGTCATATTTTGCTCCGCTCTCCTGCCTTGCTCCAAGACCACGGCTTCTTCGAACCCTGACATGGCTGGCTCTCTGGAGTATGTGTGAAGGTGGATAGTCGTGAAGCATCACTAACCGCTAAATATAGCTGCTTTAGCACAATTTCTCCGGAAGTGGTTTCAATGCCTCGCCGTTGTGGTCAAAGGAAATACACCTAGAATAACATGGGACGGAGAAATTACCCTAATGCTATAGAATCCTCGCTCGAGAAGGCAAATACCTAGAAGTCAAGACAGCGAAATATACTAAAGACAAGAAATGAGATAACAGGGAAGACACAACGTCTCTTAGAAAGACAGAAGTAGAAAATCATAACCACATGTCATGGAAGTTTCCGCCTAGGAAAACGCCACGAACCAACCAACCTCTCTCCAATCTTCCGTATGGCTGAGATCTTCCAATTGCAATCCGAGGGACCAAGTCACATTCCCTACGTGGCTGCATGCAATGCCATGCATGGTATCGGAGCTGAGCAGCCTCTATCAAAGATCGCGATTTTCGTAATCACAGGCCATTTCAAGTGCCTGTATCCAGTTGATTGTAGCTTAAAGAGACAGGAAACTTGGCGGACACTGCAATGAGATTCCTGCTTTTTACTTCATCACGTTTTCTGTCTATCTTTTGCTTGTCTCTTACTTTTACACATTTCTATATCTTTGCTTTCTTTTATTTTCTTTTATTTTCTTTCCGGATTTCTTTAGACTACGATATATCATGTCAATATTATATCAAATCGCAATGCCCTTGTTCGAATCTTAGATCCCTTCTCATGACCATGGCCAACTATTTTTCTTTCTCTTAACTAGTCCAATCCAATTCATTCTCCAAGCCAACCTTTTCCTTTCACGTCAATTCATACAAAGCAATGCACTTCTATATTCAAGCTTCTGCACCTGTCTATCTCCATCTCCATCTCCATCTCCATCTCCACCTCTAGCAAACACTCCTATGCACACCCTCGCTCATCGGCCTCTTCCCCCCCTTACCCTGGCCTTTAGAGTGCTGTGTGCCGAGCGTACCGTGTTCTTTCTCGGCTGTGGTGTTGTTTTTAGCGTGCGCTAGGATGGTGAGGTCTTGGGTGTCGGAGTCCTGCACGAAGATTTAGTCAATGTCAGCGAGCCATCGATGGTGGACAAAATCGATACTCGAATCTAGGCTCTGAGCGCGTGGGGAAATGGAGTGGATGAAGAGGAGAGGAAATTGTCTGATGGTGAGGACGGAGAGATGGGGATGTGAAACTGGGGATTCGGGGGTCGAGGAGTGGAAAGGAGGGGGGGGGGTGGATAGGAGAGCAGGAAAGGGTCGTACGATGAGGTTTTGTGTGGTGACGCAGATGTCGCTTATTAGGCGGTCGAGGAGGTCGAAGGACATGCTTTCGCGGACGACGACGCGGAGGATTTCGATTTTGTCTGTTGAGGGTGGGAGGGGGTAGTCTGTTGTGAAGGAGGTTGTTAGTTCTATGTCCGAGGACGTGGAATGGAATTGGAGGTGGGGGATTGTGAGGGGTAAGATCTCGCTTAAAGAAATATCAAAACACCCAGCCAAACACAGTTTCCTTCCAAAACGAATTTCGCTCCAAATCGAGAGGCAAAGCAGGGGAGGGAATTGACGAGAGGAGAAATGGATACGTACTCGGGATGATATACTGCTTCGCCCTTAGCAAATTCGAAATGTTCTCCTGCTTGATATGCGGAAACTCCTTCTTGAACTCATCACTGAACCGGAATGCTACGACCGGTAATCCAGCATTGTAATCCGCACTCGTCTCTCCCTCTTCACCTCCAACACTAACCTCTCCCTTCTCAAGAGAATGCACACCTTCCTTGCGATGGATATCGGAAACACAAGTATACCATCCCGTCGCCTCCAGACTCTTCGAGAGGAGTCGGGCGTTCGACATGCAATTCTCCATGATCGAACGATATCCCGAGAAACCGAGGTGAATCAGGTTGTAGTACTGCGCTATGATCTGCGCACCTGGTCGTGAGAAGTTCAACGTGTAGGACTCCTCTGTTCCTCCTAGGTAGTGGAGTTCGAAGACCAGATGTTTGGGGAGATAACTCTCATCGCGCCAGACGATCCATCCTACGCCTGCATAGACCAAGCCAAACTTATGGCCAGAAGTATTGATACTCTTGACTCTAGGCAGTTCAAAATTCCACTTCGTTTTGCCGTGCTTTCCAGCACCTGCATGCGTAAATGGGGCTACAAAGCCTCCACTCGCTGCATCGACGTGGATAGGGATATCGACTCCAGTCTTCTCCTGATAAGCATCTAGGATATCCGAGATTTCCTCCACAGGCTCGTAATGCCCTGTATACGTACTCCCCAGAATAACAAACACACCAATCGTGTTCTCGTCAATATTCTCCTTCACCAACTCCGGATCAAGTCTGAAGTTGGACTTTTCCGAAACCGGCAAAATCCTCGCCTCAACCTCGAAATACCTAGCGAACTTCTCAAGTGCAACTTGGGCGTTTGCGCCCATTATTATGTTGGGTGACTCGGTGGATTTGCCTTCTGCTTTTCGCTTTTCCTGCCAGCGACGTTTCATGGCTAGTCCGCCGAGGTGGATGGCTTCGCTGGAGCCGGTCGTGGCAGATCCGATGGCTTTTTCGTTCTTGGAGGCGCCCCAGAGGTTGGCGATTATGCTAATGCAACGGGTGTGCATGTTCATCATGGCGGGGTATTCGTCTGCGTCGGACATATTCTTTGAGATATTCTCGAACATGAGCTGTTCAGCGTGGGTTTCCATGTAGGTCCCTACGAAACTGGGGGATGTTAGTTTGTTGTGTTGTGGGTTTCATTGACCCCAAAGGAAGGGAGCCCAAGTTTAACGTGCCTGGATAAGAGCTGGAGAAACATACCTAGCTAAGTTCAAGTTTGGCCTTCCATCTAAATCCAGCTCATCTTTGAGCATCTGATGCACGGCATCTGCTGGAGCACCATGTTTTGGGATCTCGAATTTGGAAATCTCTTGCTTGCTGGCGTAGCGGGTGCTGTAGGGTGTTATGTGGGAGGTGCCGCCATTGCTGTGGATATGCTTTTTGGAAGCCTGTTTTATGTGTAGGGAGCGGAGGTTTTGGATAATGGAGTCCGGGTCGACCTGAGTTCCAGTGTTAGCTGCAATTGAGTTCGAAGAGGGGTTGCAAAAGACTGGAGCTCGCGGTAAGGGGGAGGGAGTGAAGAAGGGGACGAACGTGGCGTGCCAGAGACATTTTGTATGTTTCTATGGCTTGGGCTGTGTTAATTGAAATGAAGATATTAATTGAGTCAAAGGATGAGAGAGAAGAGAAAAAGCAGAGGATACAAGAGAGTGAAGTGAAGAAGCTGCACACTTTTGAAGTCCTAAGCTTCAATCGCATGACGACACACCCCACTTGAAGCCAGTCACTAGAACGCAGTACCTCGATCCATCGAAGCCTCACGAGAATAATTGGCTAATTCGAGGACGGTTTGTGATTGTTGTCGAATCGGAAGGGAGGGAGAGAAGTTCAAAAAGACACGACGTAATGGCTTCAGAAGCGGATAGCCCCACTTGGAAAGCTTGATTCGAGTTGCTGGGATGGCGGGCTAGCTCAAGGATTCTTGGGTACATGAGTGATATTCTTCTCCGGATTGTGTAGAACCCTGAGATCGATGAACAATCAAAGAAAGAGAAGTGAAGATATAATTTTCTGCATGGAGCATCCCCCGCATTGCTTGGCTGGAGCTCTTATCGTTATCGTGAGCTGTCGATGACGCTATCCAGGTTTCGAGTTCTTGGCATGTTCTCTTCTCCCCTATCTTACATTGACCGTAAATCATTCAAAAACATCCCAACCTCTTTGTTAACTCCTCGCCTCTCATGTTACCGAAGGACTTCTTGATACTAGTAATTTGCTGCACCCAATGATATATGTTCCTTCACAAACAAGTACTTATGCAAGTTCTTTTCTTAAGGCCGCGTACACATAGAATTCCCTCATCGGCATCTTGAATATCCCGACGAGGGGTACAAAGGGAAATCTACAAGGATCTCTCATGCGCCAAGCTCTCCCCACACGGAACGCATTGGTGATGTGATGATGAGATTCCGATGCTGATGCCACCATCATCTTCCTCTACCAAAAGACGCGCAAGCTTGCAGCCTCATGAAGTGATGGAACAAGAATTGGATGAGAGACCAGGTAGGCAATTACCAGTTTACCGTATTATATTCATCTCTTCAAGTACAAAGCATATCCTCTTATTCCCTCACGTTGTTCCAAACAAAAGCTTGCTGGGCATCGCATTATCCGATTGCTCCGTCTCCGTTTGCTTTGCCTTCTTGCGAGGAAGTCGTGCCGTCTCATTCGTTGCATGAGTGAGTTTTGGCGTCATCAAGCTTAGCTTATTTCATTCCTCACCTCACCTCATATCACTTTGTCTCCTTCGTCCAACCTTCCATCCCTTCTTCTCCCATCAATCCATCAATATGAAGTTCGCCACTACTCTCCTACCGCTTGCGGTCGTCTCTACAGCCTTCGTCATTCCGGACGAAGAGCTTACGAACCAGATCATCATCGAGTCTTCTAAGAAGTCTCAAACTTTCCTCGATAGAATTTCAGGAAACATCGATTCCGTCTGGTCCGGCGTTGAAGAGACATTCAAAGATACCGTTGCATTCTCCGAGAATGCCATCGACAATGCCATCAATGCTGCCTCAGAGATCACTGAGAAGGCAAAGTCAACTTTCGAATGCCATCACTCGATGATGAAGTTTGATGCCCAAGCCTGGATTGACTCTGCCGTATCTTCTGTTGAGGATGTCGATCTCTTTGACCACCCTCATCACAAACCTCCTCACCATGGTCCACCACATCACAAGCGACCCCACCACGGACACGGGCATCATACCCCAAACAAGACCGTCTACGAGCTCATTGCTAGCAGCAAGTACACAACCAAACTGGCAAAGCTCATCAATGAGTATCCAGACTTGGTAAAGACATTGAACGGCACAGCAGCCAACTACACCGTCTTCGCACCAACCGACAAGGCCTTCGAGAAGTTGCCAAAGGGACACAAGAAGCCATCCAAGGAACTCATCAAGAAAGTCCTCGCCTACCACGTTTCCCCAGACTTCTATCCAGCTGGCAGAGTTCTGGTCACCCACACCATCCCTACTGCTCTGGGTGAAGACTCCCTCGGAGGAAACCCGCAGAGACTACGCGTAGGAATTAATCTTTTCCACGGCCTGAGCGTGAACTTTTACAGCCGTATCGTAGCCGTTAACATCGTACATCTCCCCTCAACTGCTCTCCCTTTCCAATTATTCTCCATTCTAACACCACCCAGTTCGGAACCAACGGCGTAATCCACGGTGTCGACTCCCTCATCCTTCCCCCACCCCCAGCCTACAAAATCATCGAGCTCGTTCCCAGCGAATTCAGCACCCTCGAACTCGCCCTCGTCAAGACCGGACTTGACAAGGCCCTCGCAGACGCACCACATGCCGGAGGAACACTCTTTGCACCTTCCAACTGGGCGTTCCAGAAACTCGGTCCAAGAATCAACGCTTTCTTGTTCTCTAAGTATGGCGAGAAATATTTGAAGGCATTGTTGAAATACCACGTCGTTGCCAACCAGACTCTTTACTCGGATGCTTTCTACAAGGAAAAGTCTTCTGGAGAGGGAGAGGTTGGCGAGGAGGGAATCCCGAAGGGATATTTCCATGTTGACCTGCCGACGCTTTTGGAGGATAAGAGTTTGAGTATTGATGTTGCGAGATATGGTGGGTTGATCAGTATTAAGATCAATGGGTTCTCGAGCGTTGCGGTTCAGGATGGAATTGCGAAGGACGGCGTTATTCACGTTGTCAGTTCGGTGCTGATTCCACCGAAGACGCCGGGTGGAGAGCAGGAGAGTGAGGAGGAGATTAGGGAGATGGATGTTGAGGAGTTGAAGGAGAGGTTGGAGAGCTTTGTGCAGGAGTTGTAGAACGTGTATGCTTCAGAGATTGAAAGTAGGGCTGGCGATGGGTGCAGGAGCAATGAAAATGGTTGGGGAACAGGATAGGCAGGATTGTCTGTCTAGCACTCCTTAGGAATTTTATGGATTGGATTTTACATTATGTACACATACACATAACGAATGATGATACACTCCTTTTGTCACCATCTCCCTACCGTTTACATCTCAGACCACTTGGAAGTCCCTCTCTACCCCCCACCACGTGATTACCCCTCCATCCCACCTGCACTCACCTGCATCTGCATCTGGTATGCACGTAGAGCAGTCAAGGATATCAGTATGACTGTGATCTATTAACTCTCGTCCCTGGATCGCTGCCCCCATGCAAAATCTTAGGATTTGGCATGCTTGCCTAAAATGGTATGCAATATGCATATAATCCACCTCATGCTGCAAGGTAAGCACGGAAGGATTTCCACCTTCATCAAGCTCCGTGCGTTCGTTGTTGAATGTTGACTCACCTGCACTTCCTCACCTACTCGCTCGCTCATCCCACTCTTGTTTCCAAGCCTTCCTTCACATAACAAAACAAACAACAAACAGACATGAACAGGCCATCTTGAACGAATCCTCATGATAATTCTGCCAAGCCTGCCCCCAGCTTCGACTGTGAAGCTTCGCTGAACACAATATATCCTCAATTCCGTACAGAGCCTCAAATCTAGGGTCACGGCTGTCGAGGAGACTTTGACGGGAAGATAAGATACGGTTAAATTCCAGTATGGCAACCGAACGCCATATCTCTCAATCGACCTCGACTTCAACACCAGAAACCGCGGTCGACTCGGCAAATGGATTTCCGAAAGCATTACCAGAATCAAGACTGTACCTCGAACCATTAACCGCCGAGAAACACCTCGATGCTTTCCACGAACTATGGACGTATGAGGAGACATTGGTATGGTTGTACGTCTTTCATTCTTATTGTATTTCATTTCATCTCTTCTCACCCTCTCAGACCGATCCGATATTTACAATCGAAAAATAGTCCATTCCCAGTAAAGAAAGACGTCTCAGAATCTCGCGAGTTTCTAGAGAAGATATTGCCGAATGAGGAGAATCCTGATATTGAGAAGTTTGCTCTGATGCTGCTTCCTACCGAGGAGGGAAGTGACAATCCAAGGAGAGAAATGGTGGGGTTCGTTGGAACGAATCGATATAAAGAACAAGGTATGGAAGTTGGGTATGTGATTAATCGAAGATATTGGGGATTGGGGTATGCGACGGAAGGGTTGAGGCTGTTCTTGAATATGTATTGGGGGTTGGCTCGTAGGTCTACCCATCTTTCCTATTAACTTCTAGTACTTAGATCTGACAAATCTACAGACAGGAAATACATCAACCGTCTAGTAGGCAAGACCAGCCCGGGGAATGTCGCGAGTCAGAATATTCTGATAAAGTGTGGTGCGAGGAGAGGGGAGACGTTAAAGGATGCGACGGAGAGGTGGGTTGATGAGGGAAGGAAGAGTGATTTGATCTGTTGGTATTTGGATAGGCCTGGTTTAGGGGAGGAGAATGTTGGGGATGAGAAGATGGAGAGGGAGAGGGAGGCTAGGAGGGTGGTATTGGAAAGAATGAAGGAAGAGCGGGAGGAAGGGAACGAGGGCAAGTAAGGTTAAGCGGTTCTGGGAAGATGATTCGGTGTTAATGATCGCTGTGTAGCTTAGAGGTGTGAAATGGGGTGTAGATTCACTTCTCGGACGATGTGCTGAGAGCAGGTATACTTCCTGCTTGAAGCATAAGATTTGGCCGTGATACATACAGACTGTGATGCGTAACTCAAAAAAATCGAATTCTCCACACGAAGGTAAAATCCCCCAGGTTTGTTTACTTCGAGGTGCTTTGGCTGGATTGAAGGCACCTTGCGATTCAAGCGAATACGAATCCGAAGAGGCTGGCTACTGGGCCGAGGCTACCACAGTAAATTTGACTTGTGGAGCTGTAGAGTAAAGCTTCCATCAACCCCAGGAAACAAGTATGCCACGGGTCCAATCAACACTTGAGCGAGCGAATAGTGGAATTGAAGAAAGCTTTTTCTGGATTGCATTCGGAGTGTTTACCTGCCAAGTATTTTCACAGTGTCGGGAAGAGCGCGGCCAATTACCTTCGTAAGCTAGGTAACGTTATTGTAGCTGGACCTCAACATCGACCTCAAAACCTTACAGCAGCCTCTCACAATTGCAACATGATCACTCAATTGCCAATACGCTCCTCCGCGCAATCTGCGATACGAGCAAGAATATCACGACCTGTACAGCAATGTCTCCATAGCCGAAATGTCCGAGTGTTATCGATCCCCTCTTCTCTTCAGAATCGACAATACTCAACACCTCCTCCAACATCTCCACCCCGCGACCTACGCTCCCAATTCGCATCTTCTCCCTCCGAAGCTCCCATACCAGTCTCGCCCTCCGTGCAACCTACACCCAAACGCTCTCTGCGACCTTACATATATGCCACCATATTCCTCCTCATCGGCCTCACAGCAGGTCAATACACACGCCTGATCCTCGCGCCTCCTCCACTGCCACCAGCAGGCACGAAAGAAGATGACTTGATGGTCGAATACCTCACCTCACAAGCCTCGAAGCTTCCAATCGTCCAATCTCTGTCCACAGACCCAGCTTGGACCTCCCACGATGCCTATACTAGCTTACCAGTCCCCGAACGCTCAGCACGCCTCACGACGGGCCCATTAGCAGGCGCGCGCGCCCTAGGAGGCTACCAACGCGTATTCCAGAACGCCGAGACAGGAGAAGTTGTCACAGTAGTCTGGTTCGGCGGCGCGATCGCAGGCTGGCCCGGTGTCACGCATGGCGGGGTCATTGCAACTGTGATGGATGAATCGCTAGGCCGGTGCGCTATAAGACAGTTTCCTGGCAGATCGGGCGTGACTGCGAATCTGGAATTGAACTATTTAAAGCCGGTTGTGACGAATAGCTTCTATGTTATCAGGGCGGTGCCAGAACAGGGTGTTACGGAGAGGAAGTGTTGGGTTCAGGGACGCTTGGAGACGTTGGAGGGGAGGGTGTGTGTGGAGAGTAGGGCGCTGTTTGTGGTGCCGAAGAAGTATAAGACGAGAGCGTTGAAGGAATTTTGAGGGGTGAGAGATCCATGGAGTGGAATGCTACTGGATATGGCGAGACTGGATACTAAGAATCGGAGCTGGATTTCGAGGACCATCACTGCTCGCCTCTGCATCACGGAGGAAGATCGGTGCATGGCATAGACGCCGAAGATGTTTGGTCACGATCCAGGTAAGTGTGGATATGGGGATGTGTATGTACAAAATTACCCATCTAGAAAGGATGATTATAGAGATAGATACTACAGTATCACATGGCATGGAGCGGATTGATATCTTTCAGTTCTTGGTCATTCATCCTCTCTTTGTCTCCCACCCACTTGTCATTCTCGGCCTCCTCTCAGTTCCATCTACTCGAAATCCTATGGAAGTATCGTCTATCAACAACATGTCTCTTCTCTACGCACCTACCAATCATCCGAACACATTTAACCTTGCTATGAAACATACAGCAATGGGCAGCCTAGTGCCGCGTCATCCCACATGGTATTTTCCTAAGATCAGCAGAACTATCTTATCAGATCGATCTTTCAGTGGGGTCGTCATTTGACATGTCGTCCAATTTTGTTTACGATTGGCTCGGTATGTACGGAGTACAGCTGTCGATTCGGAACCGAAGGCAGGAACTCGAACTCCGTAGCCGTAGCCTTGGGTTTGGTATACACTTTATGAGAGTGTGAGTCAGTTTGGGTCGTGATCGGATTATGGAGGAACGGATTGAGAGCTCGCGGGCAGGAATGATGTGATGTTTGCATGTGCTGTGTGACAAGGGTGAAAGGAGTGGGTATAAGAGCAGTGAGTCTGCCGCCTCCCTCTTCTCATTGTATATTGACTTACACAACTACAGAATCTCAAGACCTGCGCAAGTCATAAGTAAAGTTCGTCTCAAGATAGCCACACATATCTCACCGACTTTCAATAGCAATCAACTCTCGCCGCCACAATGCCAGCACACATCTTCCCCTCCGAAACCTACGCCAAATTCAACGCCGTCGACTCCTGGATCTCAACCTCGCTCATCAAACCTGACCCAGCACTGACCTCCACCCTCCAAACAAATGCATCTTCAAACCTCGACGCCATAGACGTCAATCCCAACGAAGGCAAATTCCTACATCTCCTCGCACGCATCAACAAGTCCAAACGCATCCTCGAGATCGGAACTCTAGGCGGCTACTCGGCCCTCTGGTTCGCCAAAGCCGTCGGTCCATCCGGCACCGTCATCTCATGCGAAGTAGACTCCCGTCACGCCGAAGTAGCTCGCGGTAATATCGCACGAGCTGGCTTTGCTGATGTCGTGGAAGTCAAAGTCGGGCCAGCACTGGAGACGCTCGCGAAGATGGAAGAGGAGTGTACGGAACCGTTTGATTTGGTGTTTATTGATGCCGACAAGGAGAATAATCCGGGGTATTTTGAGTATGCGCTTAAGTTCTCGCGGGTGGGGACTGTCATTGTGGTGGATAATGTGGTGAGGCAAGGGAGGGTACTGAGGGTTGAAGGGGAGAAGGTGGAGGAGAGTCAGGAGAGGGCGAGGAAGGGCGTTTGGGAGGTTTTTGAGAAGATGGGGGCGGAGAAGAGGGTTGAGGCTACGGCGTTGCAGACTGTAGGTCCAAAGGGGTGGGATGGGTTTGCTGTTGCGCTGGTTGTTGAGTAGGTAATGAGTATGTTGTGAACTGGGAGCTGAATTGAAAGGTTGATCATTGAGCGTCTAGATTCGCAAGTTCAACGACGTTTTTAGCAATGGGCTCATAATAGTGGTGTGTTTACCCATATCCATTTGCATGGATTTTCACCACACATAATTCAACCAGCATGAAGCAAAAGTCTGAATCCAGTCAGCATAAAATCTGGCACCTTTCATTCTCTGACTTTCTTCGCACATGCAAAAGTCGAAGCATGAATCGAAATCTATCTTCAGATATCAACGTCCATTTTCATTGGTGGCCAGCCATCGGAGATTTTTGGAACTCTGTGCATGAGCCTCTTCTATCCTGACATCGGATAGTTTTGGTAAGATTGTTTCATTGGACATGGGTGTATCTCGACTTTAGGTTAGTGCCTGGTATCTCCCTCAATTAGTTGCTGATGGATGTTTCTGTCAGTACCATCACCTGAAGTCAGTATTTCTCGCATGATCAAGCCAGAGCCTTTAGGGAAGCGGTTGTGATCCAGAGCTGCAGTTCGTCCATCATGCATAAATCCCCAACCAGGACAATTCCTCCATTGGGCAGCTCCGTTTCCCACATATATTTCTATCAGCCCGATGACTATCATTAACGCATAATAGGATCTACGAAACCCTTGCAATTGGAGAATGATATATTTTCATTTCCCTCCTTAGCCAATCATTTTCTGATCCTAATCTTCAACAACCTCCTACCTCATCTGGACGAACCATCTCCGTGCTCTCAACCCCAATCTCAGCCATCAATCAAAGCAATCTATCCGGCATCAGCACGTCCAAACTCTCACCCCGCAGTCCCACCGCATAAGCCATGTCTCGCCCCTAATTTCGGCACCCAGATCCCCATCGGGCGCGTGTTCAAACGCACGCACTTCGCTCCCCTGACGCAGATCTTCCCGATCTAGTCTGAGCGCTACAACCTCAACTTTGTGGCATCCAATCCGAGCCTGCACCCCTCCATGCTTTTCTGGCGACGGCAGCAGGGGAGGTTAAAATTTGATGCTGCGTTGGTGGAAAGCACGCACGCGGTACCGCGATTCTGTTTTTCTGTTTCTTTCTCTTCTGTCTCTCGTGTTTTCCCTGCGTTGTTCTGTTTGCATTGCATCTTCAAAGATTTAGATTTCATAATGGAGCAATCCTATGTTTTGATGAACTGCTTTTGAACGTTCTTCGCGTGTTCTTGTTTTGAGAATTATTTGTTTATGGTTTGTTTATTTGATATTTGGTGGAAATGGGAGAGGACCATTCGGTACTTGGTTGCGCGTTCTATTCTGCGAAGTTAATATGGAGGGTTGCTGGTCAGACGAGCGTGGCAGTCTCGGTCCTGAAAAGAAGTCGAAGTATAAAGAGGAAGATCTCATTAGTATGGGCTGCTCCTGAGGAGAAGGAGAAGGAGGGGTACTGGAGTTGGGACGAGGATCATGGCAAGAATTACTTTTCAGTGACACCAGCAAAGAAGAAAAGACCATCGTCTTGGAGAAGCAAAAGTTCCTGCTACCTGTGCAAGTAGGTTCATGGCTCTATCAACTAGGCAGAAACTGACATATCGTAGGATCAGGTACAGGAAGGTCGATAACATCGAATCTCACTTGCCTCCATACACACCCGAGACTACTGTATCAGAGCAATCAACCATCAAATATCTGCCGATAACGAGAACCCAGCCTCCAAGACCACCTCTTCGAACCACATCTCTCCCAAACTTCAAACAATTTCGACGGCTAGCTCTTAAAACAAACCCGTCAGCACCGTTGCCTCATTTCTCTCTCCCTCTTACGGACGGCGCATCTTTCCAATGGCTCGTCCTGGCTCACGCAGATGAATACGGCCTACACGAGTTTATGGATCCAATTTGGGACTTACTTCTCCAAGTGTGCCATGATTCGCCGCTAGTTCGACACGGCGTCTTAGCAATTGCGGCTCTCCGGCAATCTCTCCGATACAGCTCTACGTCCTGGGACGCACTAGGCAGTGATACTCGGCTCCATATCACCCGTCACTACATCTTTGGCCTTCGAGGCTTACATTGTCGCCTATCTGATGTCACAGGGAAGGCAGACCCCCAAACTTGGGAAATTTCGTTTGTTGCATCATACCTTTTCACGGTCCTGCAGCTTGCACTTCGGAATGTCAGCGGTGCATATTTTTGGTTGAAGGCTGGTTATAGAATATTGAAACATGCGTTTCGTTTTTTCGGCCCGGAGATACATGGTCGCACTCTGCCAGCTAGTATGAGGGATGTGGCGAAGGCTTTTGGGAGACTGAATACGCGTAGCATTAGGAAAGGAAGGTTGGGATGAAGGAAACCGGACAGACGTTGGTGAAGTTTGGTGATCGGCCTGCATGATTTCGGATACTGCCATCATGAATTATGATGAGAGGGATAATGGCTAGTACGATGCGTGAGCTGGAAAGCACAGCTGCGTAGGGAAGGAAGATACTGGAGCGGGTTCATTATCCGGAAAAAGGAATGAATCGAAGACCACATTCGAGAGAAGATGCCGATTTAGTCTCGAACTAGCTCTGAACCTCACAGCCTAAGATAATTGGTCGCTTCGCGCGTACTGAAGTAAATTGGGAAAAGACGATAATCCTCTGCTGTATATCCCGGCCGCTCACTGTGAGGTATTCTGGACTTGGACTAGCGCATCACATCGGAGGTCGTCACAGAAAGTCGCTGAGAATCTACTTTACGAGGAAGCAAAAATCATTTTCATAGAGTTCATATGCACTGACCTAATGAGCCAAATCTCCCAACGTGAAGACGTATCGTGAAGACCCACAAATCTATGGCTCGCTTAAAACGCAACAAAACAAAGATACCCAGGTTTACCAAAATTGCAAAGATACGAAGAAATACAGATTAAAGAAGCAAAACTCGGAAGACATCCTTTTTCAAGGAATGCCTTCGTAGAAACTCTTCGAGAAGAGTTTTGAAGCTCGGAATTTGAACGATCGGAAGCAAGTGTCTCCTTTCCCGTTATCTTGCTAATTGGCGTGTTTTGGTGTCGTCGTATGCCTTTCGGCGAACGATAATTGCATAATTCGTTATGTGTAGCGGTTAGAGTTCTGCCAAGTACTGGAGGAGGATTGGAATGAGTTTGGGCTGGGTTTTAGTAGAAGAGGTGAAACGGGAGTTCACTTTTGGGATATGGAGGAGCTTTGGATGCATCAAGCTCCGCAATTGATCATAGTGATTCACTTCTGTAATTGAGATCCCTTTGAACTGATGCGTCTCCAACTGAATCGCACAAAATGTCTTCTACAGAGCGAGCTTTGGGCTCAAGCCAAAGGTTTGGATATTCCTGGCCACTTCCACCAATCCTTACCATCTTCTCGTAGAAGTGCATTTTTTCGTCGAAGAGCTTGTCGATGAGCTTGAGGTGCTTGATAGGGTTGTCGATGCTGGTAAACTTGTTGAGCTTGAAGTGGTGCTAGGATTTTGGGTTGAGCCATCTTCGGCATGAATCCTCAAGTCGCACCACCAAGGACTTGGTGGTCTGTCCACTCCCTTTGTATAGCGATCATGTCAGCCCTAGTCTCTGAATCGAGCCGGGGAAGAAGAATAGTTCTATCGCTTACATCCAGACTGCAGCATCCTGGGCTCAGCCCATTATTGCAGGTCCATTCAATATCGCCTGCTGTCGATGTTGATGGGGTGATCGATGTAGCAAATTCACCTGGATATACATGTTAGCCATGCTTCGTACATGGGACTGTTACAGATCAAGAGCTTGTGGCAGAGTGGTAAGAATGGGACCGGTACGGACATCCGACTCCAGAAGCATATTGATCGAATGGGTTCGTGAAGAACTGCGTGCAGCATCCTCCTTTGGTGTTTACCCCACAGAAGAACTCGCTTGCTGTAGTTGAGATCACAGCAATGACAATTACTACGGTGAAAGTTTTGAGAACCATCGTTATCAAATTGGAGTGGTGGAACCCTAAAACCAAAAAGGAATCTCCCGGTAGACAGAATCTATATATTCACTACGCGGGAAGGGGTGTATATGTACCTGGAATGATGAAACTATTGTGGTGTGTCCTCAAATAGCTTTTAGTGTCACGAACCCGGGCCGAGGATAAATCTGGATAATAAAATACGAGGTGCCACCACTACGATTTTCTTGGCATCGAACTTTCTGATCTGATACAAGTCGACTATGATCAGTGTTGATAGGTCGAGAATCTGGACAATTGCAGAACTGGTCAACGTTCCTGAGATAATTTAGGAAGCAGATGCAGATGATGGCCATTTTCGTTCCGAAAGCAATCCAGCAAATCCCTCAACACACATCATCTACCACCAAAAGGGGCAAAGATCTTTACTTGATAATGGGAGGTTTCCGTGAACAGTTTGTCATAGAGGTTACTGATAACCCGAGAATCTCACGCAGCCTGTATGCTCGACGGTCCTGGTGGTTTGTTGGCAGCGGGGTCATTGGGGGCCAAAATTGCGGGGTATCAGGTTTGACCTATCTTGTCTCAACAGGTGCCCTCGAGCTTTGGAATCCATTGGAATGTCAGTAACTTTCCTCTCCGTCTGTTATAGACTGGAAGATGCACTTCACCCCGGTTTTGCTGTTTGTTCGGGGACCCAAACAATGTAGACAAAGGCAGGATAAGAATTGCCTCATGCCGCCAATTAGGACCACTAATTTTCCACAGCATTTCATTACCTAGAAGATATTCAACGTCCCAGAAGTACAACTGGTTATCTCTTTAATCGTGCTGCCAACATATGGTCGGGTGGTGGGTTGCTATGTTCAAGTCTAGGTGCGCTGAAGGCACTCCGTGTTCTCTCAGTAGTTAAAGGGTAGACGATCAGTCACATCAAACGTTGATGTGCTACAGTAGGTACAAAGCTCGTGCAGCAGGAGTCAAGCTAAAATTCAGAGTCTCTTGACTTGCAGGAAACAAGACCTTTAGCATCAATCCTCGAAGTTGTCAGGGTCATACAAAAAAAACACCGCCACCTCACAAAGGTTGTCTAAGAGTCAAGCGCCCTTTACAAGTCTTCAGATGCATGGCAAAGCACAACGACTGTGAAATGTTATTACCCTGTAGCAAGAATGACATAGGAGCAAGAAAAACCCTGTGAAGCTCCGAAATGGTTGTCGCCGTGTCCGCAAGAACAATACAATACAAGAATGGATATCCATGAGCGAATATTTCAAAATAGTGCAGGACTTCACATCCTTGTCTGCCAAATGCGGTGCCTCATTGCTTGATATACCTTCCCATCATCACACAGGCAGGAACTGGTCTGTCACTGAAGTTTCCATGCCGCCTCTCGAGCTGTTTAAGTCACAGCGATCAAGTGTTGCGCCGAAGAGGGTACAGAACGAAACAGGGGACCACGCCAGCCATGAATGGAATACTAGACGGCACTTCGTAATTTTGGGTCATGCGAGCATGGTATTCGAGCTGTTTACGACATTCTTGACAGTTCTTTCTCCTCGAATGAGGGATAAGTCCTAGCCATACTTCGGAAGTGTCGCAGAATCGGCAGTCACCGATCCCTATCGTTAAGCAAACGAAAACGAAATGTCTGATCCGCTGTACTAGACGTCTCTTCGTATACGAAAACCAAAGAATATAGAGCAAAACAGATGTAGATACACAGCAGGTCTCATTTCTGATTGTTTCCTCTTCCAAGCTGTTGTATGCACTCTTCCACCAAGCGAAGACAAGGAAGCTGCAGAGCGACGTGGTTCTGATATCATTGAATACGGGCGTTTCTTCCAAAGCATTGGACTGGATCTTAAGAGGATTCAAAACACTTTGTGTTCGTATCCTTTGCCAGTCCCTCTCTGTGTACTTTACCCCCCCTATTTTCAATGACAGCCGGGCGTAGGCTCGCTCCCTTCTGCTCATGATATGAAGCACATCGTACACCACATGACAAACTTCGACATGAGTCTGTCCGAGATCTAGGCTACACTGCAAGTGATATTTAGAAAAACATCACAGGAAGCCGAGTTAACAATTTTCCCTTCTTTGGTTGGCTTCCTATCTTCATTCGGTGTTGTGCAGCGAGGATATGCACGCGCCCTCCTCTCGAGGCCCCCGAAAGAAGCGAGGGCCGTGAAAGGTCGTCACTAATGCCAATCCTGAGCTAGCATGCAACATGGTGTTTATTAGGAAGGATCAAGAAGCAGATGCAGATAGTAGTCTTGCTTGTTAAGCACTGAGATGACACTATAGTGTTGAGTGTCCGCGAGTGCACTGCACCCTCATTCCCCGGCGAGGCATGGCGTAGCGAGAGCGAAGCGTATAGATTTGGAAGTAAACAACATCCGCTGCTGGCTTCAATAAGACTACCCCAGCGATTACTATATATGCTCTGTAGGAAGAGACGTCAAGAGGAGTGCAGAGGACAGAAGACATGCGATATTTTGTTTGTTTGGAATTCTTGGATTTGGTAATTTGTTCTAGCGAGGCCAATGCACTTCCTCTTTCCCTGTGAAAGTCAGCAAGAGCAGAAATATCACCTTTGCCGCACAAATTCTGAGGTTAATCCGCTACAACATCATTGTGTGCTTGTTTGATAGGATTAATTCGGGAAAGAGGGAGGAATGGCTTCGTCTGGAGAGGCTGGCAACATGTCTTCGTCCGCCCCAACCCCGAAGCCAAAACGACGGATAGGTACAAAAGGCCTAGCCTTCGACAGCCATGAAATCGATACATGTACGTCTGATATTCCATACATGATGTGCATTCTTGACCCGTGAGCGGAAGTTGCTGAGCTCTGCTTTGGACGGATACAGAGTGCGAGGAAAAGGACCATGCGCAATCAAGACTCCTGGGGGTTCGGGAAATCAGACTCGGAGGCTTCTGACTTGCTGCACCCGCAAGACTAACATACGCTGTAGCCATCATTTATCTATCTGCATGACAAATGTAGGTCTCGATAGCTAAACTCAAATGTATGTCTATTCAGATCTCGAGGCTCTGCACTTGTGGCTCTGTCGATCAAAAGCCCTTCGAAGTGGACCTTGAAGCAAAGCCCAACAGCAGCAATGCATATGCGCTCGAGATCATCGGGGCTGACATGTAAGATTTCGTATAGAGGAAATGTGGTTCTTCTCAGTGCGGCAGGTGATGAATCCATCGTCGAAGTTCGAGATTCGAGATTCGAAGAGGCTTGGAGGCAAGTTTTCGATCGGGGAAGGAACTTGCCCCGGCAAGAAGTATCGAACGCCCTGCGAGATCGATAGGAGGTCTCAAAGAGTTGATGCGCGTGTAATAGTCTGGTCGGCTGTCAGTTCTCTGATCGCGAAGCCTGTTCGTTGCAATTACGAAGGTTGAGCTTGATCAGCTTCCATCGACAACAGCTGTGAAACACTTTGCGCAGGGAGTACCAGATGGGTAGAAAGTACTTGACCTGAGTCCTTGCTTGCTCATAGATCATGTTGAATTCATCGCGAAAGCTGTAGGAAAGCTTTCGCGAGGGAATGGTGTTCTTGCTCTCCTCGAGGATTGCAACAAGACGAATTTGTTTCCATGGTTTGGAAACCACTTAACGAGTGTTCTTCTGGTATCGAGAATTTGCTCGCGGCAACTTTGAGAACGGTCGCACCGAGAGGGAGCTATTCCGAAGAGAGGTTGTGAGTGCTTCAAGCTGATGCTCTTTTGGGGCCTTGCCGTCTTGCACGTCGGAGCCTAAGTGCAACTTGTCCACAACTCCACACTGTATAGTGGTGAAGCCTGATGAACAGATGCGAAAGTCTTGATACGTAAGCCCTTTGGAGTGCCAGAATCTCGAGGCTATTGAGATCGAATATTGAAGTCCTAGGAATTGTTGTTGAACAGGAGTGCTGCTCGCGTATGAGAGTCGACCCTATCAGCGAAGTCAACATCGAGATCCAGCTTTTATGGTTTCCAGCCTCCGATATAATTCGCAGTTCCTCGATGTATAACTCCAAGACGATAAGGCGCTTTCCAATTCTTGATGACAAGTAGATATCATTTCGAGTTCTCGAGCAAGACCAAGTGGCAGTCGTTTCGAAGTACTCAGCTCTTCAAGGTGTGCGTAGCGCTAAAGGCTCAGCTGTCCCTCTTCGCTGACACAAACGAGAAGTAAATGCAAGCCCCCGAAGCCCTTCACATATGTCTCGTCTAGGGTGGGTTTTTCGACGCCTCTTGTTGACCCACGAACATGGCAGCGGGATGTTGTCTGAGACAACTTGGTGTGATCAGACTTGATGTTGGTGTATTGAAACCAACACGAAGATATTTCGTGAAAGAGAGAGCAAGACACGGCCCTGCCTACAGGTTCGGTACCTAGTGGTTAGGGACTGCGGTAGCAAACTGTTGTGCCGAACTTTCCTGGCCTGTTTAGATATCTCTTATGGGAAGCAGGCTTCTCCCGGCTCCATGCTGGTACCCATCCATTCATTTATCAGTTGTCACCAATGACAAAGTCTGTTAGGAGGCACCTGAGCCACAGGACTTTTTGTAGCGGACTTTGTATGGATTACTCGGCAGCCCTAGGTGATGCAGGCAAAAGGACCCTGCTGCTTTAGGACGGGCTTCTCTTCCAGCTGGCAAGGGGTGTGACACGCCACGCCCGATATCTGTCGTCTGGGTGTATAAAGAAGGGATATCCAGCCTGTTCATGTTCATTCTCCTCTCCGCTCTTTCTCAAACTCCTTTCGCTCACAACAAATGTTACCTGGAACTCTGTTCTCAATACACTTTTACCACACATGAGGCAAAGACGGGCCGACTCTCCTACGAACGCGTAAACCTGGTATGATTAAGATGTTGACTTGCTCGGCCTTATACCACCTACCGAGGCAATAAAACGGGCAGCGACCTTCCTATTGCTATCATCCAGGTCAGCACACAACCAAAATCCTGTTTTATTGGGCCTACCCCCACACTCAAGATCATCAATACTTGGGGGTATCATGTACGAGCCAGAAAACAGATGGTGTTGCAAGTCGCAAGCAACGCTGGATATATGCGAAGCCATACGACTGGTCAACACAACGGCTTGTGCGGGACGCTGTTGGCGCCAACCTAATGCAGCTGAGTAGATACGAACTCTCTTGCATAATGGTACCAAGGATCCCCATATGCGCGGTATTTCCTCGGATGTCCCCGAGCGCACTGCTTTCCCCAGTTTGCCTTATCTATCCTGCTGGAAGTGGTTTGCACTTTTGCAGTTCGCATACTTATGACCACACCTCATCCTCGTGATGTTGAAGCAAGTGCACCACCCATTTCATTCTCCTTTCTCTGCCATGTCTGCTTCTGAAAATTTCCTTCTGCATTCTTCGATGTTTAAATTCCCTCCTTGCTCTGCTCTTGTTTCGATACCCCCCAGGTTTGGGTCGTTCGCAGCAAAGGAGCCTGTTCCAAGGAAATATTCCGCAAAAACAAATTTCATCGCGATTTCAAATGGAAACAAGTGAGCTCAGCTGAAGCTGTGCCAAGAAGATAAACATGTGACGGGACCCCAATGGCTGTCTCACTGAGGAGCCTGAGGCGTGAAGATGAAAATGGCTTCGAGTTTCGCGCCATCAGACACTTCTTGGAACTTTCCATTTTCTCAACAAGAGATTCAGCAGACGAGCTCAAGCAAATCTCGAGTTTTGTCACGAAGAATTTTACTTCGTTCTGGCTGTTGATGTGTGAAAGAAGAGATGGAGGGCTACAGGGTGCCAAAGGTGGGAATATGGACCGTGTTATGAACCAGGGTACGGGCCGTCGCGCGGTGCCGCAGAAAAAAATTGGGGACATCAACAAGTCACATCAATGCAGATGTCGACTCTCCAGAGAAGTCGGGCGAGCTATATCAAATCGACACAGTGCTGAAGGCAAGACTTCTTCTCATTGGTTCTCCGGAACGGTGAGCAGGTCTGGGGAAGCACTTCCGCGATACAGAATCCTTGCGTGGCTTTTTTGGAATCCCCGCCATGCCAGCCTCACAATGGACGACATCAGAGCCAGCCAGATCATCACAGAGGGCGAACACAGCATAGGCGATCGGATAGGCAGACTAGCCAGAGGACTCGACAGTGGAATCTTTCCTACCACCTCGACACAACGACCAGGACAGTGCAACACTACCATCCTGATTTCCTTCCTAAATCTTGACCCAGAGAGGAACAGCGAAGACTTGCCAGAGCTTTTTAGAGCCAGCTGTTTGTAAGTGCGGTGCACAAGGAACGTCATTGTCTGATCGAGCGTCGAATTGTCTGTTTGGCTTTCCCAACCTCGTCAGCTCAAGAAGCAAGGAAACCAAGACATCTCGGTTTTTCAAGTCAGTGTCGGACTCTACCCATCCAAGACAAGTCTAATTTTGCTTCAGAGAGCCAGCTGGGTGGCTTTGTTGCCATAGTCGATCGGTACGGCCCAGAAAAGGTACCCAACGCAGGTTGCGAGAAGAAGAGATGGCACAATGTAAAAGGACACGGACACGCAACTGTTGTGATGAACTGGCTGCGAGCTTGGATCAAGTAATGGCACATGCGGGAACCGTCAGACCAGACCCTGATCCCGATCCAGTATGTTGTCTACACTCAAAGATGGAAGGCAGCCAGGAATAATCCTTAAATCAGGAGCCAACCCCTCCACCGAACTCTTCTGAAACTGCTTCTGAATACAAGATACAGAAGGAGGAGAACTCAGGATGGCTGAGCTATCATTTTCTGGCGGACGGAGCGGGACAAGACGACAAGTAACAAAGGAGTGTCGAGGTCAATTTGATAGGGTGTGAAAAATAATCATCGAGCAATACTTTCAACTTCATACAAGCTTAGAGTGATTTAATCAGGAATTATGCAGCTATGTACCGAGACTATGTAATCAAAGAAACCTCTTGAAATGCAATATTCTTCCACATCCAAAACAATTCCACGCAAATGCGACTCGACGTTGACCAACAGTAGGTTCCGAAACATGTGACCACTGAGCAGGGGCTAGAGCGTACAGAACAGGCGGTACAGTTATAAGTACTTGAGCTCTCGCCCATTGGTTTTTGCTCTTCCAAATTCTCACTCGTCGCGTAGCCTTGACCAGTCGATAACAACCTTGAAGTCATCTTTCACCTCGACGCTGACATCAAACAAGTTCAAATCGATCAGGAATTTGAGAGATATTTCGACAATCGGTAGAAAATTCCAAGGCATTGATCCTCGTGTTTTTAACTCGCTAGTCGTGTCCAGGGTACCGAAGGTGTGTGTGGGTGAAATCCATCGCCCCTTTTAGAATGTTGGTAGTCAGCCATACTTCAGGCCGCATGCTGCCCGAAATGTCCAAGAGGTAGTTGCAGTCATGGAGATTCTCCTCTCGAGTGTGATGGGGCTTCAAACACTCTCCTGGGGCTGCCAGCATGGCGAATATAGACATCGAAGCGATCGCTGGGGCAGAATATCCAGCACTTCAAGCTCCCCAGAATGCTCACCTTAATACATCTAGGAGTTCCGACCAAGGCCCACCAATGCAACTTGCGGAACTACCGCAGATGGAGCCCGGATTACGCAACCGACATCCAACGGGACAATCAACAAGAGATGTGGTGATCAACGACACGTCTGAAACCAGACATCGGCAAACTGATCAACCTAATGATAGACCACGGACTCCAGGTAAGCAGTGAGACAACTTTCTGGTGAGTAACAACAGTTGATCTTTCGAGCTAGAAGCTCCTCGCTTTGCATCTCTGGTTCGAACTGGATCCAAAGGCCTCCAGGCCCTGGTTACCACTGGCTCTTGGTCCACACAAAGTCCAGATGAGCTGAAGCGGCTCAACGAAGCCCGAGGGTTTAACAAACTGAAAGGTGACAGAGGTATGTGACATGACCCAGCCCAGCAAGCTTGCTTCATTGTTATTGCTAACCAAGTCCGTCAGTCGACGACTTCGAGAAAGGCTATCCGCAACTCGCAGCTTTTGTCAACAGCAGCGATACCTTCGCAAACTACCGCCGTTTCGGTCGGCTTTCCTCTCGAATACTCCTACATATGCAGAACGACTTGTTTGAACTGGAGAAGAAGCTTGATGCTCTTGACAGGCAAGACGCACAGGATGATATCATGAAGTACAGACTTCAGGGGTATGAGAACTTCGAGGGATGGGACAAGAATCACCAGGATTTGCGTGCTGAGATACAGAAGAAGTACCTGGAATACGGTATGTTACACGACACTTGTGCGAGTACAACAAATACATAAAGACTTGCTGATGATGGACAAGCCGAGGTATTGTTAAAAGACGCTAGCCTCCGTGCTCTAGAAAAGGCACCTGTGAGAAATCATATCGCCTATTTCACATGGATGAATAACAGGAAGCCACTCAACGCAGAAAAGCGAGACTTCATGAACAACGCAGATGACTTTGTTTCTATCAGCAGACATACCGAACGTCGATTCGAAGACTTTATCGAGTCTTGGCTCGATGACAAGGATCCGAAATTCTTCGTCAAGGTTGGTACATCTGGCTTCGTCATGACCACCAGGTTACAAACATCAACAGCACAGATGGTTGCTAACATGGGAATAGCGCTTCCTCATGACTGCCGAGGAGCGAAGCAAGACCGAGGACAGATACGTTGATCACTACTCCAAGACCAGACTTGCATTGCTTGCAATCAGTCTCCAGGTCTTGGTAGTCGCGGTCCTCTTTCTTGTACCCGTCTTCATATTGTTCTTGGTTCCAACCAATCGAGCTGTCATGGCCGTGACAGCCTCGGTCTTTGTCCTTGCCTTCACTATTGCCATCTCTTTTATGACTGGTGCCCGGGTTCAGGAAATCTTTTTTGGTACCGCGGCGTGGGTCCTCCCATCCTGCTTTTACCATCGTCCAGACTAACTGCAAACAGATATGCTGCCGTAATAATTATGTTCTTAGGCAATATAAACCAGTCTGGACCTGCGTAAGCGGCATGATGATGTGTGAAAGCTTCCTCGATGGTCCAACGGCGTTGAGCGGTGTGGCATTGAGGGGTGGGGAGCTCGATTCCTTTTCCTATATTCATTTAAGATACATGAAATGGCTAGGGACAGTTAGCATCAGAGGACGTAGGGATATCGGACAGCTTAGGAACGGTCTTTACCTATTTAATTTGGTGGATTTCCTTTCTGGCCGGGGGCATTGACAGCGCGAAAAGAAGATTGATTTCTGGTTTCGTATAACCTAAAGAACTGTGACAATTCGAATGTCATCCACCCTACGTCCAGTGTCGATGAGGCGAGACTGTTGATCTACATGTTGGTGTTGATAGAATGCGGCTCTGATGTTGCGGTCTGGATCCTGGGGAAAGCCAAAGCTTGGGAGGAAAGTGGGGGCGAAGCACAAGCCACAAGTCTGGCACGTGATGTTTACTTTCACTACCGAATAGTACTTACCCACATCCACCGAGCACTGCGCTCGTGATCAGCTGTCTTTCGAAGTATAGATATCTGATATATCTTGGACCCACTTTATTTAATGCTAGTAGTATGATCCTGAACCCCAGTATCGTTAAAAACATTGAGCAGAAGCGTGAGGCATTAGCAAATTAAGTAAGCGAGTAAAAAAGGGATCTAGTGGTCCGCGACCATGCGCATAAGGTACTGCTAGCCTGACAACTATAGGTTTTTAGGTTGCTAGATAAAGACTCAAGTCAATTCCCTGTGAAGTTCGAGTCTGCTTTGATCACTGTGGGCACTGGAGGGATACCTGCTAGCACATGCCTTCGGTCTTGACGAAGCTCAGAGGTTGCAGCCATAGGCAGCTAATATACTTAAAAGTGAGAGTGAATGAACTTGGTTTCAGTGTCCATGTTAAGTCCTTCGAATAACTCTGAATTGGGTTTAATTCCTTTATAGCGTGCCTCATGTGTGTTGAAATCAAAGCAGCCTCATCCATGAAACATGGATCAGCAAGCTCCGAGAAGTCACTTTCTCGTCTCGAAGAACCACAGATATAGACACATGCTCTCTGTATACTTGCCTTCTAAGTACGCTTATTTATATACACCGGAGTTCCATACTCAAACCTTCAATTGCGCCAAATTCGGGCTTGGTCCCTCCGGAATTCCGTAGTTGTCAAGCGTGGCTTTTCAATCCTAAGACTAGAAGTTATATTCTCCTATACCCTCAATATGACCTTTCTCTAGTCCTCACCGAGTCCGAAGGTATCACGTTGGGGTCCGCTTCTGCCGGACTGCTGAGCGCCTTCATCTGTATTCTTGTAGGGAATCTGTCTGCTACCCGTTCCGTCGGACGCCTGCTTCAGTGGACAAGAACACCATTCTCCATCCCATTATATCCACAAGATATTCTCTCTGTGACTCGATGATCATTCACTTTGTTGCGGTTTGTGATCTTATGGGGGTTATCGTTGGCATTTCGAGGCAAAAGATGAAGTTGAGCTTCACAACACTATTCAACTTGGTTAGCAGTTTACCCAGCTTACGCAAGACATCGAGCTGTTTGGGGGAGAGTGACGTTGATAAAATATTATCCATTTCATGTCTCGCATTGGAACTCGCAGTTATTTCTGTGTAATGGGAGACGTTCCTGCGTGTCTATTGAATCTTGACCCTCGAGGTCAGAGGCCGTACAAGGGGGGCTTTGAACACTGACATACCTCTAGATCAGCTGCAGGAATAAATCTTGGGCACTAGACATCAATAATGAAGGTTCATATCAGATAAGAAGGTCGCGAAGGCACCGTGATTGTTGATTCATCCAGTTGGTGGTGTTGGCGAGCTTGATGAGGGCTCCAGAAAAAGGAGGCAGAAGATCTGACGAGATATTAGGCGGCAACAGTGGCTAGTTTCGAAAATACCTCGTTGTCCCCTGGGGAAGTATTCAACTGCAGCCGAGTCCCACATTGGCTATGGGCCTGGTTCAACTTCATTCTTTACAGCAAGTTTGAACTCCTTATCAATGTGTGCTCAGCTTTCTATCCCTGCTTCTTGTATCACCATTCGTTTTCGTTTCTGAGTATGAATATCTGACTGTACCTTCTCAGACACCCTTCGGAAAGGAGCAGCTCTTAATTGGCGTAGCATCATGCCAATCAACGGCAGAGTCCATTCCGGTGTGACTGCTCTTTAGTGCTCCATCCCGTGCTCATCCTCTCCATCTTTCATTCGTTTGCGTCTTCTCGTTCGAACGAATGAGATCCGTCTCTTTTGCCAGAAGCGGTGCCGCGTTCTCGATGCAGAAAATCCTCACCCGTGTGATACTGAGTGGGTGGGGCGTGCTTTGCTAGTGCCTCGCTGCTTGAAGACGAGGTTTCTGGAGGTTTAATAGGCTCGATGCAGTACGTACCGCGGGTCAAAAAGAGACCGTGGAGGCAAGCCATCATGCCAACGCATCGGGCCGTGCGCTTTGGTGGAACTGAAAGAGGGCCCCTTTGTGGTGGTGTGAGGTTCCCCTGTTTCTCTCTGAACAATCCTGTATTAACCCTCGATTCCACTCATGGCTCCTATCAGGACTTTCTGTCGAAGATCTCCTCTCAGCAGATATGTCGAGTACCCGGGCTGGGATTAGACTGAGAGACTGTTTGTAATCAACGAGACATCGACAGTCTCAAAAGCGCCTTTCTGCGAGCTCTGGCTTGCGATGTGGGTTTCAATATTTGCTCTATCAATTGCCGCAGGTGTAGTGACTGCATGAAACGCTTGAGTTTGAGGGTGCGGGGACTATTGATGTGATAGGTCGCTCATCTTATGAAAGCATGTAATGGCGTGCTAGTCTAGCTTTTGAGGTATGTTTCCACAGCGCCACTCTTTGAAAAATGCATGTCATCCGCATCCGTTCCATTTGTGGAGCCATGTGCGTCAGTCTGGATATCTTCAGCGGGTAAACGGGAGGGGCTTGAAATGGAAGGCCATAAGGGCCCCTGCTTGGCCGGGGTCCCACGCTGGCAGAAATACGGGTATATAATATATCAGGCAAGTGCCTCTCCAGATTTGGTGCGAGATGTTTTTGAACTGCTTGGAATCGTCGGACTCTCTTTGAATCACTCCTCTGCTGTTTCGGACGTTCTGCGTTTCCAAAATATATAAATCCGTGACGGATTATCTTTTGTCTTAACGACAAAGCTTTGAATCAAACTTGTGTGCTTGAGAATTCGTGCGAGGTCTTTTTCTTTGGGCTCACGATATCTTTCATTCAGCTCTCATTGTATTGCGTTTCAAATCCATATTTTCCATGCTTAAGCTGGTGCCGAGGCACATTTTTAGATGGTCAGGCAGTGGACAAAAGTTGTCGATTCCAACGCACATATAGGAGATCTCGAATTGAAAGAGCATCTCCGAAAGAATTTTTTTCGTGGAATTTTGTTATAGTTTGAATCGTCGTTGGTCGCTCGACCACGAGTCACATAAGTGCCAGTCATTCTGAAGGTGTCCTCAGTGGGGCTTGAGATGCTGACTGGTACTGACAGTCGCGAAGCCCATAACGCGTAAGATTTCGTCCACGCTACATTGAACAAGCTTGAACAGAGAGAGAAAGAACAGGAAACTCGAAGGAGAATCGAATCAAAAATCCGTCGAAAGAGCACTCATGTGGCATACTGGAATTATAAGAGACGATGCCGGCCCGGACGATTTGATCTTGAAATCCTTGTGGAACCAAAGAATTCCAAAAGGTGGTCCGTGATCTTTCCACATCCTATCCACACACCGACTCTTTAGTGGTATCCGGCTTTCATATCTTCTCGCTTGAATGGTGCAGACACACAAGCCGGGCGTCGTTATTGCATATTGAAGGCACAGCTACCCCACTATAAGCCAGATTGGGAGTCGAGGGACTAGTTCGTCGACTCGAAGGCCGTGCGAGAGATACCCAGAGCCGCAAGAGCATCGCACAACAGGAATGCGACAATTTCACCAAGTGATCGAATCGTCCTATGGTAAGAAAAGACCTGACAGATTTCCTGGTATACCAGCGGAAGATGTTCCAAAGAAACGAAGGGTTGAATCAGGTGTCATGGTAGATGAACGAGGGCGACTGCAGCTTACCTTTCGGGTTCATGGGTCGTCAATCCTCAACATGAAGTGTCGCTGCCTGTCCTATCACACATGTATCTGTGCATATCTTACGATTGTGAGCCTCCTTGACCTGCCGTCTTTTCTACTTTCAGCTAGCTTACAGGCAATATTGTAGGTCCCTCGTCCTGGCCATCGTTTGCTTCTGACCCACGGAACATTTGAGTTGAGAAAGCTTCTCCACGAGCCATCGCAGCGTATCAGACAATTTAGAAGTCAGTTGAGGCTTCACGAAACAGTGGTATAGGGTTTTCTCAAATCTTGACAGCAGGTATACTAACGCAACTCCTTTCTCTCTTTTCTGCTGTTTCGTGGATCAATCATGAAATTTCTGCCCCACGATGACCGATCCCCGACCGTTCGCTTGATTTTCCAACGTCAGAGCAGGCAAGCAGCTGCAGAAAATCCCTAACAACCGATGCTAACAGAATATAAAGCATAATGACAGCATACTCAGCAATAGACGGCGGCGAGAGGAATGGAAATCCGAGAATTGCAGATTTCGAAAATGGCCATGACAGCCAGCCTGGTCAAGAAAGACAATCGATTCAAACTCGGGGACCACGAGAGCGAAGAATGAAGCTTAAATCCGGTGCAGGATACGTGAAGCCAGTTGATCCACCCCCGGTAACTGATTCCATATGTTTCAAAAAGCTCTTCTAATCAGAATCACTCCAGCGTCCACCACCCACCAAGCCTGCTTAACGAAGCACTGTCAATGTAAGCACTGGGAAAGGCTCAATTAGTCTGGATAGATTATGTGGTTCTTGCTGCGGTATAAAGTGCCATAACATGCTGGAAATATGTCGCAATTGAAGCAGGGGTTTTGACTTAATTTGGTGTTGGATGAACGAAAAGACGGCATGCTCTGTTGGGTGGGAAATTTCAATACTTTAGCGTTCTAGTCATGTGGGCAGAATGTAAACAGTCACGTATAGTAAGACTCGGCAACACAAACAAAAACAAAGAGACTCGTCTACCTGAGCCTTGCGTCTGTCAATCAGGTGTACACAAATTTCTGATTTGCCGCCCAATGTGTGTGACACCAGCCCATCCAATGACAGCGCGGAAAATCCCTTGAGCCTAGATACTCTCTACGAGCATATAAAAGACAGCCATTCCCCTGTCGCTCAGTGTGCTCTCCTTCGTCCCTCGTTACCGACTCTCGCGTAAATGTGCTGGCCCAGAACTCGACCTCCTAAGACCGACCACCCACCCCGTTCTTCACCGCCAGAACAGACATCGCCAAATAGACACAGCCTCGTAGACTATTGTTGATTTGAAAGTAAGGATATTTGATCGCCAGGTGTTCTCGTTGTGATTAGTTCGTTTGCCAGGACAGTGACAAAGGTGTGTGTGCGGCCAGCCTACGATGATGCTTTCCAGCTTTCCGTACCACGTTGGGCACACAGCAATCAGGCTTGAAAGACCATGAATCTTTTTTACAAAGCAGTCATGATCCCAAGGTCACTGCTTGCTGGTCTGGCTTCCATTAATGTATTATCGTCATGGCAGAGAGACTTCTCGTGCGGTCAGCAACGGCCCCCGTCTCGAGCCACTTTATTTTGACTCCCCCGCCTGAAGCTTACGCCCCCAATCATGACAGTGCTGAGAGAGCCTTAGCAGTTCCTCTGCAAGACATGCAGTCCCCAGAGTCCGAACTCCGAAAGCGACAGCATCAAAAGCCATCACAATCGACAACAAGCGAACATGGAAGCTCAGACGAATCGGCTACACTGACACCGGCTTCGAGTGTAGGAGAGTTTCAAGGTATTAAATTCCACGTCAAGCATTGTCTCGTTCGCTATGCTGAAGAAAATGAAGTTCCACGATGGCCATCGACTCAAGATGGCTGGCGTCGCTTTTTCACCAAGCTGCCACCACGTCTTTCTTCAAACGTTCCTCCCGAGGGCCCAGCACAGCCCAAATACAATCGAGGGTATCATCGACTACGACACAGCAAGCGTAAACTACACAGCGCAATACATCTCGTGGTAAACTGTACTGACGAGGAATTTCATCTAGTGGAAGACAACGAAGAAGGCATACCCCGCTTCGCAGCATTCCAAAACTCGAACGATAGCTTCTGCATATTCCGCAAATTCGGGGATGTTGCAACTCGAATTCTCGAAACGAAGCAGATAAAGTTATGCGCTCTCATCAGGCAATTACAAGACCTCGACAAGAAAGACGCGGAAGATGAGAGCATGAGATACCGGCTCAGCAGCGTCGAACATCGCGGGAATTGGAACAGAACGCAGAAAGACTTGCTAGAGACGATAGAGAACAACTTGAAGGAATACTGTGAGATCAGATGTCGAAGAGCAAGCATGAATCGAGGATCTGGGAGCTGACACAGTGCAGACAAATTCCTTGATCGTTACACCAGAATAAGGGACCTGGAAGGTGTGAAGGAACGCCATCACCGTAGCGTTTACGACTTCAATATCAACAATCACTCGTTTGAAGGAGGTGAAGATTCCTTCCTCTTCGAGATCGACGACTTCGTATCGGCAAAGAGGAGGTCAGGTTCCTTCAAAAGCAATCGAGTTGAAGATTTCATCGAGACGTTTCTGCAAAATCACCCTGACTCTAAGCTCCATGTGAGGCTTTCTACTCCCCATTGAATGGATCCCATAAACCTCCCAAGCATATATTCTGACTTGTTGGGGTGAGCAGGGTCTTTTTGTAGGCAACGACGAGAAGAAGAAAACAAGCAAAGATTCCGACGTGGTCCATCTCTCGACATTTCGACTGGGACTTGCACCGAAGGTCGCTGCAGTATGCTTGGGAACCGGCGCTCTATTCACGCCCATATTTCTGCTGTATCTTGGAAATCTCAGCAGAGGCAAGATGTCCTGCATCGTCGGAATCTTCGTACTAGTCTTTTTGGTGATCATGTCAGTGATTGTTGATATCACAGCACACGATATCTTCATCGTCATCATTGGGTAAGCCTTCCAGCTCCTGTAGAACGCCTCAAAGATGCTGACCTATAAAGCTACTCTGCGGTTCTTGTGACGCTGTTGTCAAACTTCAACGACGCAAGCTCTTCAACTTGTCCGAAGTGAGCACCATCACGAACCAACCAAGGCTTCGTCTTGGGGTCATAAGAGTCAGGAAACAGAGGATAGATGACTGAGGGAAAGAATGAAATCGATGAACGTTGCTATCGGATTACCTATTTCTGGTTTCCGGCGTTCTGGTAGACAAAATGGAGATCTTCACCGCCTCTTTCGCGGCGTAGAGTATGATCACGTGGGAATGTCTTTGGCAACCTGATACTACGAATAGATTTCCTAACATATATTTATATAGTCATTAAACAATGTCTATTTCCAAGGCAGTCCCTGACTGCGATATCAAGACAAAGACTGCCAGCATCCCAAAATGTTTGTCACGTTGACAGTTGTTCCTTTCATGCCATATCATCCTTCGGAGTTGATGCGTACTGCTGGATTATACGATGTGTCCCCAAAAAACATTCCCTGTAACAATCATGCTCTGGAATAGCTTAAAAATTCAATATAGTGTTAGCTTTATTTTCGTAGCTTGTGGCCGGCCGATGGTAAGAATGAGTGTTGTTGATTCTCTAGAAATAGGCATTCAGTCTCAAGTGTCTATGTTTGATATACTCAGACAACCGTAAGTGACTATTTCCCTCTGACTGTTCCATACTTCCATAGTACTAAACTAAGAAAGAACGATGCCGTCGCGACCGTCACAGATCATTCACTCACTCACCTTTCCCCCACATCATCCCATTCACCACAGCCCCATCCCTCTCTTCATCCATTGACTCCCACCCAAATCACTAGCCACCTAATCTATCCAATAAGCTCTTTTCAAACCAAGCACCCACGTAACACGTCACGGTGATGCCTCTCTAAAACCATAAAGCTTATGGTTTCTAACAGACTACTCGCTTCTCGGTCGGATTGATTTCCGCCTCATCGCGACTAGTCTGTGAGTTTTGCTTTTATTTTTGGTTCCTTTCCCCCACTTCCGGCCCTCATTTAGATCTATTGATTACGGGCTAGAATCTACTCTTTTGAAGTTGCTGATATCACTGGGGCATGTTATTATTCTCTTTGTTTATATTTTTGGTTTTGTTTTTGACAAGAAAAGATACTCACCGATAAGCGAGCTCCAACGACCGCATGGCCTGCTTGCGAAAACCTAGCTGAGTATGAAAATGGAAGAGACTTATACCTCTCAGAAACCACAGAATTCTCTGTAGAAGTTTGGAATGGTTAACCGAGACAGAGAACGAAGCAATTATTACTCCACAACACCATTTCTCGCTTATCCTCTCACCCTCGCTGGATATACTCCTAATATACCTTACCTTTCACCCCTTGAACAATCAATCCTCGCCTTGCAGTAATACCTCTAATCGTTGGCAGCTGCCTCTCATACCCCTGCAGTTCATGTATTACATTCAATGACGCTCGAATTGCATTTCGTGATGTTTATTTACTTCTCATTACCGGCTTCGCTTAGCTCAGGATGGGGTCTCGGATCGCGATTATGGTACAGATTTACACAAACACACAATAGAGTGCATCACAATCTAGTAGTCAAGGCAAACATGATCCAGGACAGTTGACATTCTGAGTGTTGATATCGCGTGTCCCTTGTAAAACCGAGTTTCTTCCTCGCTTATCGAGTTCGTGCCTCGCTCTTCACCCGTCAGACTGGACAATGTCCGTGGTTCCCCAACCGGGTACAAATGATCAGGACATTCCATGCACAGTGTATTAGACCAGGCTTAAGTTTTATCAGGCGATGCGAGTTGATGTGACTTTGGTACAACATCCATTACTAATCTGTGTATCTGTCTGTCTGACCGCTCTGCTCAAATCTATCAGGTATCATAGGCAAGCAAGCAAGCACATAAGCAAATGAACCGCCCCTTCACCCCACTCCATCCACACACTCCTCTCCCCTGCTAACACCGTACATTACTGTATGTCCCCACTCTAAGATTCTCTCCAAAGCAGATCTCATAATCCTATCTCTTCCCCTCACTACCCTCCATTCAGATGCAATACTTTCCTATGACCCAGCCTTCAAGAGCCAGTAGGGTCATCACACATAACACATCCATCAATCAAATCGTCCCTCTAAATCAAAACAACCCGCAATTCTGAATCCAATCCCAATCCTCGCAGGTTAAAGCAACCATCGGCGTGCTATCAACAAGCACAATTCCAAGCTGTGACACAATCATAATGGTGCATCCGCACAGATAGAATGAAGATCAAAAACCCCGCGCATTCAGCGGTGAAAAGCAAGCAATGGTATCAAAAATAGCACAAACATCCAATCCCACCCATAAAGCCAGATACCGAGTGTCCAAAAAGAAGCGTGCGTGCATTCGTGCGTGCTGAAACAGATGTCCTCGCCTCCCCTTTATATGTAGCCGAACCGATATGTAGCCGAACCGAAGCGAGATCAAATCAAAGTCCAGCCGAGTCGTAAGTGAGGTCCAATAGAAGTCAGAAAGCACCGTCATAACCCCGTGTATGATGAAGCACAAGTAAACCACCAGCCCCGTGTATAAGTAATGTGCAGGTAAAAGTAAGAGCGACATTTCGCCAAAGTCGAAAATAATTTCCTGGTCGAGAGAAAAGGGTCATAGACTCATCGTCAACCATTCCCACTCTTGAGGTCCAGCACCAGCCCCTCCGACTCCATTCTGTCCCATGACCATTCCAGGTGGTGGTCCGCCCATGCCACCCATTCCAGGCATTCCCATACCAGGTCCCATAGGTCTCGTCGTCATGCCAAAGCCGTTTGCAAGACCAATGTTCGTCATGCTGCCTGAATTCATCATTCCCATGCCGAGGGACTTTGCGGCTTCGTTCGAGCCCGTCGAGTTCTCAGGAGAATCAATATCCATGCTTTCAATAGCGCTGACGGATTTGCTGTGTCTGCGCTGGCGTTTGGGAGCCATGGCTACATTTGATCGCGGCATGCTGGATGCTGCAGCCCCGGGGCCAGGAGTGGGTTTTGGAGGAGCTGCAGCGATTGGAACAACTCCCTTCCCGCCGCTTACGCCAGTCGTACCAACAGACGACCCCGCAGATCCATGGTAGGAAGTCGGTGTGCTGGCTGTGCTTCCCCCACCTGCAGATCCCGAAATTGATGGCGGACTCTGACTCTCATTGGCACTCCTTGCTCTTACGCTGGTTGGTGTAGTTGCTTGAGTGGCTGGTGCAGTATTGGTGGCCGCAACGATGGAATTCTTCCGAGTATTAGGACCGCTTGTTGATTGAACGCCCATCTTCTTCGAAGCACGCGTTGCTGCACCACCTGATCCACCAACCGGAAGCGACGCTCCAGATCCCCGGTTACGTTTCTTTATGACATCTGTTTTCAGCGAAAGTGGTCGAACAACACCATGCAACTTCAAGAAAAGTCCACAAGCATTGCATAGCGGATGACCTTCAGGATTCCTCCTCCAAAGTGGTGTGGTTTGTGTGAAGCAATTTGTGCAGGTTGTTGGAACACCATTGTCACCCTGAGCTGCAGCCCCAGCAAGATTGGTTGATGAACCATGCTTAGAGCCTCCTGGAGATGATGGTCGACTTGGTCCTACTGAAGAAAAGCCAGACATGTTTCCCTCGGGCGGTGAGTTGGGGTTCGACTGTGCCATATGCTGATCAAACATCCCATTACGTTGTCCCAACATAGCTGTATTTGGTGTCGAAGCCGTCCTTGGAATCTTCTGCCGTCTGTCGTTCCTTGACCGATTGTCAGAGACTGATTGCGCAGATGCATGTGTTCTCCCAAGCGAGCCCCCTGATCCGTCCCATTCCAGAGGAGAGGAGATATCGGCAGTTCCTCCAATGGTAACTTGTTTCCTCGGTGGACCACCGGGATATCTTGCAGCTTGAGTGTTGAATTGTCCTGGTAAAGTGGCATCCCACTGCAATCCTCCGGGTCCCATCTCCATGTTTGGGTCGTCCATTGGTGACTGAGCGAATTCGTGTTGCATCATGAGCGTCCTATCAGCAAACGCCGCCCCTTCGTCATCTTCATTGTCTGAATCACCACCAAAACTGAACATGTTTTCGTGTCCCATATGAACACCAGGTGAGCGTGCCGGATGATCTGGCTGGAAGACCTGTGAAGGGTCTATATGCTGCGCCATTCCAAAAGATGCCGGTGAAGTAAATGAGTTTGAAGGGCCTGCCGACGTGACTTGCGTGAACATTGAGCTACCATTAGCATTGTACATATACTGCGGAGCCATTGAATTGGATAGACTCGAAGGTCCATGGCTGAAAGTATGAGGTCGTTGATGGCGCATGTCCATCCCATGCTGGGGAAAGTACATTTGCTCATTTTCTGGAATGGGCTGCGGGGTCGAAACAGCGGATGGATAAGCACTTCCTGGGGGAGAATAGTAGTCGTTTGAATTGAGAGACGAAGAGGGCATTGGCCCATTATTATACATGGCGGAGAAGGGACCGTGCTGGACGAGGGGTGACTGTGATGGTGAGAATGGGAAGTTGGTTTGGAAGGGCCCCGCGGATGTTATTATCGGATCGTGCTCCATATTAAATGTATCGAGATGGAAAGGTAGGCCATTGTGGTTTGAGTTCTGCATATCAGGCGGATGAGGTTGATCGAGAGAATATTCATTCAGCTCATCCTCATGGTTCGGCTCGTTGGGTATCATGATGCTATTGACAGCAGGGACGTGAGGGGAGAAATCAGCGGGACGTTTCCGAGGCTAGGTTATCATCAGCATCCACCACCATCAAATGACGCTTGCCAAAAAAGCAAGTTTTCCTGGCCCAAAGAAGTAATAACTCACGCGTCTCTCGTCAATACTGGTCTTGCGGACATGTCTCTGGACATAATTGAACTCTTCATTATGACGAGGGTTGTGATGTGGAACTGGGACGGACTGAGGCACTGCGAATTGGGCTGACTCTTTCCGCATCTTGATCGGAATAGCAGACGCAACAGCATTAGACTTCTCAGCATGGGATTTCTCAGCTTCTTTCTTTGTCATTTCTGGCGAGGGCGACATGCCGAGTCCGGCAGGCGTAGAAATGTTGTCCGAGAAGATGTAATCATCGAGGTTCATTGGGTCCTGTTGGTGATCCAAAGATGGAGTAATAGTTTGGTCCGAGGATTTCCTCAGCTGTGCGATTCCACTGGGTGCAGATTGAGTCTGTTGTTTAGACAGCCTAACATTGAAAATTAGATGATGTACATCTACAATGGTAGATCTTTTTGTAGCATACCTAGCAGCCTCTTCGGCACGCTGTTTGCGCAGATTCATAGCCATCATCCGCCATGTCAAATTTTCCATGCGCTCAGAGTTGGGTAATTGCTTCTTCGTCTTACTATACAATCGCCATATTTGTGTAGCCAATGGGTCCTTCCTTTGCATCTCGTCGGGACTATCGAGTGAAGTGTCCGCAGCATCATCTTTCCACGTAGGGAAAAAGCTCTCTCGCAGCAATTCCTTGCGCGCGCTGCTTGCGGCTGAGAAATCCAGCTTGTCAAATTCACTTGCGCTCGAGTCTGTGTTGTTGTGGTTGTAGGAGGCCACTCCTGATTGTGAAGTGACAGAAGTATTCGCGGTGGAGGGGGAGGTAGTCGAGGTAAAGGCCTCGTCGGAAAACGAGCCTGCGGGTCTGCGAGGAAACCGGAAGTCGTGCTCTGTTATTGAAGTTTCTGAAGATGTTGTAGTGTTAGATTGAGCCTCTCCATTGACGTTGCTGCTGGCACTGGCCATCAATGTGTCGGAAGAGGGTGGTGGGTGGGCACGCTGTAATAGTCCCCCACGCTCCTCATATTGTGCCGCGCCAGACATTCTGGGAGCGACAACTGCTCCGACGGCAGAGACCCTCCTCTATGAAATCCTAGAAGGGCAGCCGGATACCACCAATGTGGAGTGGTTATATGAGTTTGTCTGGAGACCAGGCGGGAGAAGAGCGATGCTCGATTTTGCTTGGTGATCGTGACGCTGCGCTGGTTGTGTCCCCTCTCTTGTCTTTGTCTCGTCCTCAGATTCAGAGATGACTTGGAAACTTCCGATTCCGCGACAGTAACAGCTCGCCGTACTCGCAGGCGGGATGACAGGAGGGCAGCTTAATCGTTGGTCGAGTGCGCGAATCAAATGCAGGGTGTAGGCGACGATACCCGAGGGAGGATTCCAGTGTCGCAATATGATGTTGATGATGGCCCCTCGTTGCGTACTGAAGCCGCAAAAATTGTGCAAAGGACGATGATGCGCAGATTTTGCCTGGGTTGGCTGAGGTGGGATGCGAAGTGTAGGAGGAAGGAGTAGTCGGCGCAGGTGAAGTCTCGACCCTCGCTGTCGGTGTTAGGAGGAAATGGAAGAGGAAGTGCTTGACTTTCTTGACATGCGATTTCCGCCGCCGAGAGAGGAGGTACCGGGTACTTCTGATGAGAAATGTGTAGCGTAGTGTAGTGACTGGCCCGCGATGTGCGCCCGTCGTCGGTAGTAGTGCAGTGTGGTGTAGGAGTAGTGGAGGTCAAATACTGGGAGTAAGTAGTAGAAAGTAGTAGTCTACCGCACCAGAGCGAATAGCATCAGCGCACAGGGAGCCCACACTTGCACTGTAGTCGTGTCTACGGACCGTTTCCCTCCCCTCTGTGGCTCTGCATGGTCATTCTAGGCTGGTAATAGATCTAGTGTCTAGCTCATCTAGCTCCAGTGCCGTCTGCTCTAGGTCTTTTCCCACCCGGGAGCAAGGAGCAGGATGTTACAGCGGGACGACGAGTTGAGTGAGCGAGTCGTTCGTTTCGGTAGTAGCATATTCCCTAGCATATTCCCTAGCAAAGTGACTGGCATGGGATGGCATCAGTAGCAGCCGACTGACTGCGTGTGTGTGGAGCCTGCAAACAGCGAGCCACTGAAAATCCAGCGAGTCGTACCGAGAGAACATGATGCCTGTAACGCCTGCAACAATGGCTGTCGCCCCTAGTCCTCGGGTGAACAAGCCTGCTGCAGGCCTGCCGTGGGTGGTGTGGAATCCTTGTATGGAGGGTGCTCCACGGCGCTTTACTGGAGCATGAAGCAATGCTGGTCGAGGCTAGAGACAACCCAGACCACCGCCGGACCCAGCCTTTCTCTAACAAAGACCAGTCAAAAGCCGACCTCTTATTACCGACAGCCCTCTACAAGCAAGCTCCTCTAGTATTTACGCACCCATTCGGGACGAGGACGTCAGATGTAATGATACAGACAAACCCAATAGTCCTGCAAAGGAGGATGTCGAGGACTGCTCGAAGTTACATCGCTATCAGACAGTCCAAAAAGCTTCCAAATATCCCCAGATGCACTCCCGTCGGGCGCTCAAATAGTTGCGGGAAGACGACGATCGAGTTGGGGAAATGGGGTGGTTATGTCAGATAGAGATGGATTTGGAGTGAAGGATGGGGGAGAGACAACGGATGAGCTTCATGTCTGTTCCGCAGAATGGGGGCATCAGAACTCTGTTCCACATGGCAGTGAACAGACCGGATGTGGTTCATGGTGTTTCCAGAAGATGGGGGAGCTGCAGAACATGTCCCTTTACCCTGCTCCCTTTAGAATTCCATTACATACCCAAATCGAACCTCACTGCAATCCCTTGATCTTGATGCTGGATGACTTGTGCTGCATGTAGTAGAGGCCAGAAACGCCTTCCGTCGGCCCTCGTTTCTCATACATGGCACCTCCCCTATGAAAACCCGGATGATATGGCTCCACGTCTCAAACTTCGAATATCTACCGTGCCGCCTTGTCTGCAAGACCCTGAGCTTCAATACGCACTCTCTATCCACTCACTCGCAGCAACAAAGTGGCAGGTACATGAACATGTCTCTTCTTGCATCGAGACGCCGTCCATCAACCGCAATTACAGTGCTATATCCACCGCATCCTCCACTTGTATCAGGTTCACGTACCAAACTCTTGAGTCTCCTCTCTGTCTTCTAATTGCTGTCACTAGAGACTTGCTTCTTCAGGGGGCTTTCCCCCCACGAAGCGAAACAAGCGAGACTCACAAAACCTCCCCGTCCCCAGTCACAACCCCACATCACAATTTACACTTATATCAAATGTTATGAAAAGCAAATATAAACTTAAGCTTGGTTTGCTCCAGTCAGGCCTGTCATAAAGGAGCATGACATCGGCCGCTCGAGGACTGCTTTGACCCATCCCTCATTCCTCATGGCTGAAATGGCAGGCCAGCCCACCCCTCCCAAATCCAAACCCACCACGCAACTACCCTTGTACATCTCGAGCAGGGCACCCTGTCCTGCATCGCGGGATCATGTGGGGGTGAACGCTTCACACACACGCATGTCAACCACTGCAACCAGGAGCTCGACCTTCCATACTCCTTCTGGGCCAAATAGTAGGACGCCCACGCAAACCCAAATCAGCGGTTAAATCAATCCCCCACCTGTCACAGTGTTTACATTTGAGTTTTGACTTTTTGACTTTCCAGCACGCTGGGAACACGAGCATCGAAAACCAGGCTGTTCATCTGTCAAAAGACCTCTACAGTCCTGCCCAGCCCACCTACTAACTCCCTGAAAGAAACAGGAATGCTCCCCACGAAACACAAAGGCCTCTGACTCGTAAACCTCCGCGCATTCCCTGTTATAGACCGGATCTTAACGACAGGTGGGTTTCCCCCAGCTCAAAAGCTCCCCAACAACCCTCCAGCTCTCTCAGCAAGAAAGTGACAATACAGACGGACCTTTGTGCCGTTGAAACCGAGAGCTCCTCCTACTCCGTACACGCAGGTTTCAATGCATCCAGAAGTTCAGACCCAGAATTTACAGCGAGCCTGCACAACACTGCAGCAATAGCTTCAGAAATAACCGACCGGCATCCCCCTCCCACGAACCACTCTCACCAGCCTCGTGTGATACGTCCACACGAAGACTTCCAAGGGCAGGGGTAGCTCTGCCCCTCCTCTCTTTCACAGGCATTCACGCGGCTCTCAATTGGCCAATCCTCCAGAACAGCCTGTACCTTCTCGTCAAATCGAAAGCCTAGCCTTCTCAAGCTTCAAAGCCTCGCGCAGCGCAACTCGTCCGTCTCGCCTCCTGGATCAAGAAAAAGTAAACAGAGGCCGTCGAAACCCCACAGAATTCTCGTTCCTTTTGAGGATCTCTCCATCAAATTTCTCTCCGCATCAGTGATCCATAGGACGGTCGAGCCTCGGCGAATTATCCTCCTCGTCGCCGCCACATACCGTACCGTGCGCCCCCTAAGATCTCAAAGCTCACATGTACAAATGCCAGATTCGATGAGCTAGTCCCTTGGTCCAGAAGCAGGCAGACAAGGAGGTAGGCAGCGTACCCATCCAATATCCTGCAACAGGGAAATTCTGAAGCATCATCTGGGGCTGAGATCCTGCTTCAGCACACCATACAGAAAATTTTCTTTCACATTAGGTGGTAATCGTTGAAATCATAAAAGTGCAACTTTTTTTCCTGCATCTCTCTTCGCCACAGCAGACGTCCATCCAGCGACGACGAGCTCGGCGACAGCCGCTGCGAATTCGGCCATGCGCCTAGAACTCGGTACAGAACACCGTTTGTTGGCTGACAGGAGCATTAGTCTTCAAGGTGGGTCGATAGTCAGCACCTTTCCTGGCCTTCTTTCTCCGGGCCTGCCTTGCCTCGCCTTGTAGATGTCGTCAATGTCGGCGTTTGGAGGGAGGGGCAGATGTATCTCAGCGGAGAAAGTGTTGTTGCGAACCTGCCCTGGCCCTGATGCGACATTGGGCTTCGATCTAGCATCAGACGAAGAAGTCCTTGGCCGAAGCAATTATTATCAAGCGTAAGCAGGTTGCAAAATGAAAGCTACGGAGATCTGCATCTCGTAACAAAACTTCCATGTTTCCATCCCTTCTGTCCCATCCACGTCTGTTCGTTTTCAGGGTCCACTCCACCCTGAAGGGAATCCCGTGCACGCCGCACGGAATACCAGAAGAGTCTAAACAGAATTTTTGACGACCAGGCGCCAGAAGCAGTAAATCATGTCCCTGAACCCAGTTTGGCGTAAACTCTGACTGAGATGCCCTCAAATTGATTGATTACAACCATGAGTATCGCGATTCGCGAAGATTCAGCCCAGATTTCGCTAATTCGGCGGAGACCAGCCGACAAGGACAAGTCAGAATGAACTGAACAAGGGCTGCCCCTCCAGGGGACGTACTGCCCCACTGTGAAAGTCTGTGGGTGGAAACCTGAAGAGACGACCCCTCTATCTTCGGCCTCAAGTCTATTTGTGAAATAGCCTGAACGGAGATCTCCAGGGTGAATGAAAGCCTGTGATGCATCTTGACGTGCAATACCGGTACCATAACAGGCGGTACTTGTAGTATAATAGCTGTTGTGATTTATTATCGACATCACAGAGTTGTCGCTGCTGGTTCAAAACTACAGATCTTCTGCCTCCAGTATTTGATACTGCAGCAGCCAAGAAGCGTACTTTGTTTTTCTACGGCTTGATACCGATCCCCTCTGCGAGATCGATCAAGGAGCATGTCTCCTCCATGTCATCCATATGCTGATCCCTCAACTTACGGGAGCTATGTAAACTTGTGAGGCTTTAAGAATAGCGGCAATACGCTTACCAGCCCAGCGGAGTCCTCAGGAGTCAGTCTAGCTAGTAGTAGCACACTCCCCGATTCTAGGGCACATGCACATCCCGAACTCTTCCGAAGGATTATATCTCTCCACTACGTACAGAGCATTGCGCTGCTTGAAAGCCGCAATAATGATAATTCCTGCCTGATGTTTTCACTGTTCGATACTTTTGATCCACATTCCTCCGTTGAGGAGAACAAAGGCTGGCAAGGAAAGGTCCACCAACTGGTCGCTGCACAGTTGACGAATTTCGAGGCTGGGCACGGAGCCACATCTTCAACGTCCAAGATGCGGCCCTCGTGGGAGTGGAGCAAGTCATTTATAGTGGTGTGCTATCATGGGCCGTGTGAGGCCGCTCCCTGCTTGGAAGGCTGTCAAGCCAGACAGCTAATGGACATCCCTGCGTCTAAAGCCTAGAAAGCCTGACAAAGGCCTAGGAAACCTCCAACAACGCCTAGAACACTACTGCAAAGGATAAGTAATACATCAGGGCTGGAGACTTCTGTGAGCTCCATTAATAGCCGCAGATGCCGTCTCTTAGCTGAAAGATCTTCATCTTCAGGAATTGAATACAAGCCGGATGTCGTCCTCGGGAGTCGGGAAATGTCTGCCATCAGTCTGAAGTCGTCAGCTAGTCCCACAGGAACTAGAGTGCTGAACGGACCAAGTTGGATCTGCGAGAAATAATGCCATGGCGAGTCATGAAAAGCGCCGACCGCACATACCATGCCACCTCAGATCTGAGCGCTTAACCTTTCTGGTTGCTCAGATTCCTGAGATCTCGGATCCTGGAGTACAGAAAAGAGTGGTTTCATCATTCACGTGAATTCCTGTCCTATCCCTGACCTGGAGAAACGAATTTCCGTTCATCTCCAAGGAGATTTGAGTCCTCATGAAATTTGGAGCAGTTCTGGACCATGATGGATCCAGCGTTTTTGATGCACATCTCAGAACCTGTGCCTCAAAAATTCAATATTGTTAGCGTCGGTTCTTGCTCTGTCGTTGGAAGCAGCCAGTCAGCATGCGCCTAAAGCTGCTTGCATGTGATTTCGAAGCATGGAGGCGCTTTTCTGCTCCTCTTGAGGCTTGCGCTGCTAGACATGAAGCTGGGATCATGCCTTGGTCGACAATGCTCCACTGGAAGCTTGCTGCTCTCGTCTCGGGGTCACTACGGTTGGTGGCGCTCCGGCAGGTGTCGAGTTGATGGAGTGCTGCTTCGAAAGTTCGGCGAAGTGAACGTTTTGAGAACTTGTGAATGTCTGCCAGCGCTGGGAATAGTAATCATCCGTCCACCTACCCGCCTAGCCTTCCATCCTTCGCGATTATTGGGAACCTCTTGCCTGCCTCTTGCCCCAGTCTGCTGTTTTGAATATGCGTGTTTTGCGAAAGAAGCTGGGTGGCTGGATGTAATTCTGTGTGGGGGTCAAGTCGCAATGAGGGAATTGGGGGAAAGCTCCGGAATTTCAAATATGTCGCATCCTAGCCGGTCCATGTGCTGCATGTGAGGCCCTGCAGACGCGGGTGAGATTGAACATGTCACTGGTGAGGGCTCATGGGCATGACGAAAATACGTGACACCACGGTGAGACACACCACTCAACACCATGGAATCGCGTGGGGGTGAGCCAGAGAAAGCAATATGGAAGTTCGAATTGAGGTTGCCATCCGCAAGCTCTGCATAAACTGTCGATTTAAGATGCTCGCCGGAGGGCGGCCTCCTCCCCGACTGCGTATGGCTACAGATGGTGAGAACGCGGCTGCCGATGGTATTCAAAGCACAGGGAGACTGGAGATCGCGACAAATTGAGCCTGTTCCATCGGAGATTTGGGGGAACCGGTACGGAGTGTGTCGAGGCGGTCACTAGAGGGACAAGAACGGGAGTTGTCAACGGGTACACAAACTCAGAAGTGACACCCATCTCGACGCGGGGTGACCTGGTGGGATGTCGTGGACAGATTGACCAGGCGGTGATGGGGTCCCTCCAAAGAAGGCGAGCGTACCTATGATTGAACGAGTCGAGGTCATTGTCTTCGAAATGTTCAAGTCAGGTGACGGATATGGCCATATCTTCAGAGCTCCAAGCAGAAAGGGCCGGAATCGTCCATATTTCCCAAACTTCTATCATGAAGTGTAAAACTAGCAGCTGTGGGCGGCACGCGACATCTTTATAGACGCTGTGAGATTGCGTCTTATCAGGGCGGGCAGTGTTTGTTTTGACAATGATACCATCCTAAAGTCCCATCACGACAGGGCCACTAATACTCAAATCTGACTCGCGAGGTACTGGTCCCTGATACCGAATTGATTGCTGTACGCATTCTTATTCGACTTCGCCCTGCACGACCCCTTGATTCAGCCCAGATCTCACGATATCTGAGAGATAAGTAAACCTCACCTGACAGTCGAAATTCTCTTCTCAGCCAGTAATGGTAACGAAGTAAGGAGAAACGCGGAGACGTTGCACGCCGGCACTCTCCCGCCTGCAAGTCACAACCTGGGATCTAGATATCATTTGACTGCAATAGGCAAGTGCAAGCTATCCGGAAAGTAAGCACCCATTGAATTCCTGGTATCTGATCTTCCCTATCTCCAGTATCATGTGTAACCTCAGACTACCATGATAGCACATCTTACTTGGGAACAACCGATTGCGATTTGCAAGATACCTTCTGTTTGAGGCCTTGGCACCGCTTTTGAGACCGAGATAGGACGAGCCACCTTCTTCTAGGAGTTGGTACGCCATGGCAGCCATGGCTCAGATAAAAGATAAGTACGGGCGACGCCGCCGGTGGTAGAAGATTGCCGCACGTGGCAGCATGATAGGGGACATGAATAAAAATTATTCTCAATCCTTATCTGTGGCTTGAGCATTTCGAAAGTGTTCTTAAATACTCCTTGTCCCACAAATTGGCTTAACTTTCGTTCTTCCTCTGCAAATGCCTTCGGAATGTGGGATGTCGTGCAGATCTGCGGGGTGTTTAGGGTTCATCAACATCGCACACAACAAAACATGTCTCGACCCTGGCGCCGAATTATTGGATTATTCCTCGACTTCGGTTCCTATGGACCAGATCGGATGTTTCAGACTCCATGAGCTTGAAGGATAAGAATGAAGGGCCTCTGGGAAAAGCTCTGAGCCAGGACGACATCGTCCATGGACCAGAACCGGTGGGAATTCAGGACCGTGTAACTTGGTTGAGGAACTTCGAAACAATCCCAACGAATCCTCGGCCCAAAGCAGACCCAAAGGATACTTGGACAAGGGGCTATCGTACTATCATGGTTTCGATAAGCCTCAGGAATCCAAAATCGAACAGCTCCAGGATCCAATTACGATCTCGACTATCGCATCGGAGTGCGCAACCACAGGCCATATTAAGGGGTATGATAGCCTCAGCGCAAGGCAGTGGGAGATTACGAGACCTAAGCATGGCCCGAAGTGATATAGCGGGTATCCTCAGCACGTTGATGCCAGTTACTCAAAGCTGCCATGGCCCAGCAGAAAATATACTGGCGTTTCGCTTCGGTAAACAGACCCAAGGTTTCGCCCTATTCATATGAACAACGAAACCTGGGGTTCAAAAGTATGTCCATGTTCACTATCGCGGTAGGTCGAAAGTTCAGGGAGTGTACCCTTCACCAAGGTCCCCAGGATATCTGGTGATGAGAGTTGTAAGTACTGCTGAGCAGGAGGCTGTCGCCGATGTTCAGAAAACATTATCAGCCACCGATAACCCTCAACAAAATCTTAACGTCGACCAACAAGTCTCATTACCCAGTGCCCCTTTCAGAAAAACTATCACCGGAGCTGGCATCGAACGCCAAGCAACGGCTGGACAATACGAAATTCTGTCGTTGAACTGCCCGAATAATTTCGATCCAGCATCTGACAGGCCGTTTCTTCTCGACCACTTACTCTATATATCTAACAGAATTCACCTGCCACTCAAATCATCAACTCTTCGGTCTTCTGTGTCGTCCCCTTTCATCAAATCGTGACCATCGTTATGGATCATCAATCCTTTGTATCAGACCCCAATTAAATCCTCGCTTAGCAAGTCTTTGTTGTTTTGCAACTCTTTGCAACCATCAGAACAATGACCGCCACATCCGTTCTCCATGTCAAGTATCTTTGATTATCTCTTCCTCTCTCAAGTTCTTCACTTCTGTCTCCAGCTCTAAAGCCAGTATGTCCTTTTCTCACTTCCACATCCCCTGGATCACGGCATGTCTGGTACTGCCGTTCACCACTACAGCACAGACAGATATGATACAACCTGTCTCCTCAACGACAACCACCCTAACACTTGATGTACTCCTCTCTGCAATACCAGCCATCTCCAACGCCTCCAACATTGAGGTCGAGATTCCAAGTGTAACAATCGCAGCCGAAACATCTCCAACTCCCGTCCTGGGAGATGACACCTTCATCCTGATCGGCTGTTTCAACGAGCCACCAGCCATTTCCTCAACTCGAGCACTAGGTGCAACAGGCTCTTACCTGACTCCGACTTTCGCTACCCAAGATAGCCTCACGGTTCCCCTGTGCCTGGATACTTGCGGAGTAGCATTGGCTCCCAACACCAGTGGACCATATATATACGCCGCTGTGGAAAACAGTCGGTACGTACGCGCGTCCTACCCGTTCCCAAACGAGTGTATCGCTGACCATGTACTCCAGAGAATGCTACTGTGGTCTGACCCTCTCGCCACTGTCTAAACCAGCGCCAGACGGATACTGTTCCTCACCATGCGCATCAGATATAACGAGCATTTGCGGCGGATATGGTTATCTCTCCCTCTACCAACGACGCTCCTCTTTCAACGGCACAAATACCACTTCCACAAGACTACCTACCTTCTCCCCAATCGCCACCATTAGGCCCTCGAAAGGCAGATCAAGACACTCGCTTGGCTTCTGGATCGGCATTTCCCTCGGCATATTCTTCTTCCTCCTCGTGCTAGCCCTCATCTTCTACATACGACGACGCCAACTCGCCCGTCGTGCTCGCGCACTCTCCAATGCAGGACTGAGCACCGATACTTCATTCCTCGGGGGCTTTGCCCTGATGCACCCCTCTCAAAGACGCCAGAGACCGCCAGTCAACGCAGTGTATACTGAAGACGGTCGACGATTCGGGATCGTGGTCGATGATGCTGGTACTGACGTAGGAACGTATGTGAGTCCAATGGACGGGAGTCCCCACCCTGGAATCAGGAATCGACCGACATTCGAGGAGTGGAAGAGTGGTGTTGTGTCGCCAGCGCCTACGCATGTCACTGCGCCGGCGCCTGCTCGAGTTCCTGCTAGTCCGTCCGCGATCACCCATTCTGTAGAGCTGGATTCGATCGTCAGTCCTGGAGGACACTCGGACTCTGGAGCTGTTGCAGATGGAGGAAAGGGAGGAGGTCATCACACGCCAATCGCGGAATTGGCGGACTCCAGACTCCCCGTCTCGGTTGACAGCAAAGAAAGAAGAAGTTCAGATATCGACGATATAGCGGACATGCGACCCGGGCTGGATGAGAGGGAGTTGGAAAGAAGGCTGAAGGAGCTGGGTGGTTTGAGTCCTGTCTCCGAAGTTTCTGGGCCGGAAAGTCGGGTAGGTGAAACCGAACCGGGAAGCAAAACCTGAAAGTACTTTACAGCGCAGAATCCGAGACTAGGCATACTAATAACAAACAAATATACTTACCCGAAATATGAAACTCCAGGTAGCCAACAAGCAGAGCATCAGTTTAGAGATATCGGTGATTGTAAATTCAGAGTTATCTAAAGGCCGTTGAGGAAACTAAGGAGTTCGAGCATGTTTGACCAGATTTCGAGGCCGTGAAATAACAGGAACAAACCGCAATGCAACCATAAATCACACTACGAGGAAGGAACTCCTTCTCCTGTAAATGGATATGAACAATCCTGCACTAGCAGATCGTAGCTAACATATGCGCTTTGAGAATTCTTCCATTTACTGTGCAAACATCCTGTCTCTGGGTATCTTTTCTTTCTCTCTCGGAGCAACATTGAGTCGTCCCTCTGGTGAAAAATCCAGACTGCGGCCGCAGTCCGTAGTCATTCTGCGTCTATGGCGATAATCAGGTGTCATCTCACCAGAATGGCCCCCTTGCTGCCAGGTCTCCCGAGTCGTAATTCGTCTCATTCGTAATCTTCATACGGCGTCCCCTAATTCTCCTCAAGTCTCGCTCCCACCTTGCCCCCTCTGCTGTTGTGACTGCCCCTGCCCCTGTCCAGCTGCAGATCCAGCAATCGTTTCTTCCCCAAGGACTTTACTCGCAGCCATGAACCTAAGATACTGATCAGTCTTGTCCATTCAATCCCAGCATCCCAGTCTGCTGTCATCTGCCTTTGTTCATTGCCTTCCCGACGAATACATTGCCCCCGCCTCGTTTCAGAAACGCCAATGTCATAGAGCAGGGAAGACGTACAGTCCGCCATGCCAAGCTCCCAGCCCTCTGATACTTTCCGCCTGTACACTCGTCATCCGTAGGAGGTTCTCCAGATCCGCGAGGTTGGCAGATAATTGTGCGAGTTGCGCGTGGAGGTGCGACTGTATGGCACGTGTCAGCTATGCTCTGCGCAACCAGACGTTTCATGGATCAACGCTGAAAGCTTTGACAAAGTGCAATTGTAAGGAAGAGGCGCAATGTACCAGCTGTCGCGGTTTGATACTGCTCGGAGCAGTGGAGAGACGCGGCGCGTTCGAGGTCGGGAGGCGCGATGTCATCGTGTCGTTGGGTTACGTTTGCAGCAGCGTCGATATGGTGTAGAATTGGGTGTTTTAATGCGTGGCAGAGTCGATCATAGGGTTCGTGTTTGGTAGAGGTAGTCGCAAAGGATGTTGAGGATGATAGGGAAAGAGGCGCGAAGCGGGGTGAGGTCGATGTCAACAAATGCACGGACCATGGCGATTTACATAAACTTCATCCCATGCCTCATTTTCTGGCCCCCATCATATCTCTAGCCGAAAGACTGGTTCTTCTTTCATTGGTTCGAGATCTCAATCACCTGGATTTACTATGACTGAAAGTCCCTTTCATATGTCAGATATCCCAGCTGTGCCTGCGAGTGCAGGCTTGCCATTTGGCACATCTTCTGGCTAGTTGAGAACTTTACTCTGTCAAATTCTTGCTTGCTTCTAATGCCGCTGTTTTGTTTTGATCCCTATTCTGAGGCTTGAGATAGCCACTTCGCATGGTTGGTCTCGGGTTACCAAAAGCCAGAAGCAAGCCTCATCACATGTAGCTGATTGCAAGGTATCCTCAGCCTTGCACAGCCTCTTCGTGAAAATCTATATGAGCCGATTCCCACCCTTCTTTTCCCCAAGATGTTGAGACGCTGTCATAGCTTTGATTTATGGTTAATCTCCTACAAGTAAAAAGGGGTCTTCAAATTCGTCTACTCGAGCGTCATGGCTGCAAACCAGCGTAATAAATGACCGATTATCGGGTGGCACCGTAAGTCCCCTGTCTGAGGGAACATCTCACTTTCATATGCCGGCATGGTTGAAGTCGAGATCTGATATTCATTTTGGAGTAGCATTCACGAACCTAAGCCGCCTTCCACCACCACTTCCAGGCTTCTCGGCAGAAGCTTCGGACAATATCAGATGCATAGCCCGGCTACTGAAGGATATAGACAAGCTCGTTCTGGAGACACTTGTCGCGGAACAAGTCATGACCGACGAGTCTGTGGTGGAGTTTAAGTTGAACCTGCACGAGCACAAAGATGCCGATCTGTGGACTTATCTTGCAGATGGAGGACAACATACATGGAAGGCGGCTTTCGACGCCTTACTCCTATTGTTAGGCAATTCAGCTGGAACAAATAAATACGCACACGCTCGGGGAAAGGTTAAGGCCTTTGAATTTGCGCTAGCTCTGCCTGGTCTGCTAGACAAAACTCAGCAAGCATGTCGATTGCCTCCAGTAGTCAAATACAGGCTCTTGATGAAAGCCGACATTATACATAGCTTCCTCGACACTGCTGAGGCAACTTTGAGAGATCGTTACCTCTACGAGCTCAATAAACAAAACGATTATACAAGCAGCCGGTAAGAGTATCTCGCTCTCATCCTTTTCCCCATTGACAAAGATTTTAGACATGTAAACTTCATACGATTTCCAACAAAATACAAACCAGTGGCTCGCAATGCCGGAGAAATCTCCATTGCAGTATGATTTACCACTCTCCTACAACGAGAAACACCCCTGAAGATATTCTGACATCCATCCTAGAAACCAAGCACAATCACCGCCCTCGTATGCATCATCTCACTCATCTGCACAACTCTCCAGCTTCTCTCCTTCACCACCACACTCAGATCCGCGCCACTAGGACCACCAACCTACAAGGATCCCGAATTTCTCGGTGTGCTTCAGCAACTCTTCATGCAGACCCTCGGACTTTTCACACTCCTCGCACCAGCGTTAAGCGCGCCCAAGGACCAGAGTGCCTGGATCTGGACATTGAGCAGTTCAAGTTTGTTGTTCGGGTGTGCCACCATCCCGGCTTACCTGCTTCATGGAAATGCTCTAAGTGCCTTGTTATCGTCTTTTGGATCTGTGATGCAGACTTTCGTCATCTTGCAGATTGTGTTGAAAGGCGCGGGATCAGATCAGGCCGGGAAGGAGAAGGAACATGTTGAATAGGTTGGTAATCAGAATTCAAAAGCTGCCTTCCTGAGTGAAACGGAGTCAAGAAAGGTCACGGAGACGATGGTCCCCCGGTCATCGAGTCAATTATCTCAACCAGCAGATATTAGCGAGGCAGCAAGCAAGCAGAGTTTACCGATACGAATCTCCAAGGGAGGCACTTGATCATAATCGCTCTCAAATCACGTCTGGAGAGTATCGTTCTCGAATAGAAATTTAAACCTCACGGCACATCACGCAATGTTCAGATCGAAGAACAGATACAAGTGATGAACTTGGTGAGAGTCGAGCCGTATGCGTATATATTTTACTGTAATTCAAAAGGGTATATGATAAGCCACTCAGACGGAACCGAACAAGAAAAACAAACAACGCAAGCCACCATTCCATTCCCAACATGACTCTCCTTCCAACATGCCACAGAAATTCTCTAGTTCGTCATTCGATATCCAGGTCAATCACCTGGATCGTGAGCGACGCCGAAGTCTGCCTAATCTCGCCGTTGCCGAACACACAGCAACTGCCTCGAATGCTATAATCTCTTCTCGCCGTCTCGCCCCAAGTCTGTGCTCGGCTCCATGAATTCCTCGCCCAGGGACTCTTTCACATGATTCTGCAGCCAGATAGAGCGGGTTCTCAACCCATTTCTTCTCGTCTCATCTCATTTCGATGAGCCGGTCCGGCAGCACCATGGCCGTTGCGCTTCATCCCTCAGATCATCATTTACCCCATCATCTCCATCAACCTCCCCCTCCTCGAATACTTCGCCCTCGGATTCCACACCAACCCCTGAATCCTCTTCCGCAAACTCCTCTTCCTCTCCAACACCTGTTCTGAATCGCCTGTTTGCGGAACCAAGGAGCCAGGCGCGAAGTCTCTGACTTTGATTTGGTGGTGGGAGAAATGATTTTGTGAATGTGATTGTTGGGTTTGTGTGGATGTGGGTGTTTGGGAGTGAGTTTGGGTGCTGGTGGTGTATTCGTCTTCGTGTAGGGAGGGCGTTGGTGATTTGTTTTTAGATTGAGAGATTACCGAGCTGGATATGGCCGCGGCAATAGGAGATTTAGTTGTAGACATCTTGGCTGTCTATCGAAATTGAGCAAACCTGTAGTAGTGATTGAGTCTGCTTATCGTTGAGACGGAGAAGATGTTTCTCGAGTTGGAAAAAAATCGTAGCTTGTGAAGACGCTAGCCAAGTGTATCTAGGTATCGAGATGGCACACAAGTCAGGAACCAAGTACAAGAATTAGGCGATCAACAAATCCAATGCCGCAAAATGAACCTCAAAACAGCAGCCCTCCCGATCTAAGTAATCAATCCCATCCCCATCCTTCATCTAAACCCCCCTCGAAATTTACCACTCCCCCAAATCTCAGGGTCCAGTATGACTTCACCACACATCTCCTCTCCATAAAATCTCCACAGTACACCCACTCTTGCCCGTCCAAGACTCAAAAGTCGAAACACCGAATATCCTTTTCTCAAAGCGAGCGAATGAGAGCACCTGAAAGTTTGTACCCGCGAAATTCTGTTTGCAGAAATTGATCCGAGAAACAACCGGTGCAGGACACTTGGCTGCGTGGTGACGGTGAGTGGATTGGATAGATGGGTTGGTTTTGTGGAGTAGAGACTCTGTACGGAGGGAGTTAGGTTGGAAAAGGATTCAGGGAGATCCACTTGGGAGCTTCTACTTGGTACAGGCCCGAAATAATGTACAAGTGCTGTCTGAGCGCAATTCTAGAGGTTTCCGTTGACAGGGCTCTCGTGCAGGGGTAACTACCAATGATATAACGATGACAATTCGCCGCTTTTTGCACTGAAAATCAGTACTTTCGTCATGGAGCCTTCATTCAGTGTACCTACGCCTAAAACTCCAACTAAACAGACTTCTCGGGACGAGTGATTACGATGCCAGACTTTGTATTTCGAGGCCGGCTGGACTCAAGATCAAATTGCCCTTCAGTTAAACCTCACTCGACGTTAGGTACAATACGCCTTATGGACTCGATTGACCCCTTAATACTACCTACGAGGCTGTAAAGCTCACTTGAATACCCCTCAACGAAAACGCCTTGTTCAATGGGTAACAGCGTCGAGAGCGAATCGTCGTACTCCTTGGGCTGAGATTCCTTCGATTTTTCAATGGGATATTGGTCTTCACGCAATTCGCGCGGCATTTAAGAAGGAAGGCTTTGCTCGACGAATTGCACGTCGAAAACTAGTCTTAACTTACGTAAATCAGATCTCTCGACTTCAATGGGCTATCGAACACGAGAATTGGACCGAAGAGCAATGGTTTTCGGTCTTATGGAGCGACGAGACGTGGGTAAAACCAGGGAAACACACGAAGGAATGGGTTACACGAAAGATAGGGCTGTAAGAGGAGTATTACCCTGATTGTGTCGAGGATCGATATCAAAAGAAGATCGGGTGGATGTTTTGGGGTGCAATATCAGGTAAATACGGCCGGCATAAGGGGTTATTTTGGGAGAAGGACTGGGAAACGATTAATGAAGGATCGTACTCCGGAATTATTATCCCGAAGGTTCAAGAGATCTTATAGTAATATCCCGAGCTTCAATTTCAACAGGATAATGCGAAAGGACACGCTTCTAAGTATACATAATCGGTATTTGAAGCAATTGGGATTGAACCGATCTTTTGGCCTGCGAATTCCCTTGATTTGAACCCAATCGAGACTGTGTGGGATGAAATGAAGGATTATATCGAGAGCAACTACCTGAAGGTTCATTCCTTATATAAGAGACTACGTGAGGCTGTAATTGAAGCGTGGGAATCGATAGGTATTGAAAAAATCAGAGAATTAATTCGGGAAATGCCAGAGAGATGTTAAGCAGTGATTGCGGCAGGAGGAGGCTATACAAAATATTAGGAAAAGTAATAAAAGCAGCATTGCCAAGTATCTAGTGTGCACAGACTAGAATTGTACATTATTTACCTATGATACGAAGTAACTTGCTACTCGGCATTCGGGGGAATTGAGGGATGGAAATGAACGGATCGAGCTTGTACGAGAACGAAGGAATGACTCGGATGGAGGGGTTGGCTTTGAAGGCAGGCGGTGTACGGGTGCGTACTGTAGGGATGGAGTAGAAGCTAGATGTGGCAGGCTGAGCTGAGTAGATTAAACGGGGATCGTGTCTTTAGATCTTAGGCTGCAGGCTGCAGACCTGGGGCATATGATGAGTAGACTCTTGTGAGAATGTAAAAGCGGATATCGCGTTTGGAGAGGTTGGTGCGGTAGACGCGAATGGTGGGAGAAGAGGTGGAGTGGATGCACACCTCACGCGAGGGATGCCATCCTGCTCCGGAGTAAACATTGGCTCTTCTACCTCTCATTCGAGAAGTGTCCGTTATACAAATTCTCATCCTTTCCAACCCGCCCCTTCGCTTCAACGATAGCAGACCCTAGTCACACACTTTTCAAAGGGAGGCACATGCACATGAAAGGATATCAGAGCTCAATTCGTCATAGACTCCGAAAAGCAGGCGAAGTGAGTAGGCAAATGAGGCATTCGTCAAATGTACAAACAGAGACGCCATCTCGATGCATTCCATTCCACCGCCAGACCAGGACGAGCAAGCAAAGCAAGCCCATCCTTCATCCTCGATCAGAGATGCCCTTCATTCCGACGAGCATCCATCTTCCCGAGTCCTGATCAAAGCCGTACTCTCCTCCCCGTCCTTATCATTTCGTCCATTCCATTCAAAAGATAAGCAAACCAAAGCAACGCCCTATCCCACACTCATTGTTGAATTGGCTGTTTATGTGGTTGGGTTGGGGTTCATCTGGAGTTGTGTTAGATAGGTGATTTGATGGGAGGTGGATGCAGTTCAACATACCTTCCGCTTGCCACCAGTGAGGGTAACGTTCACGAAACGGCGGGTGTATGTGATTCTCTTCTTCGCGCGGCCCTTAGGGGTCTTCTTCTTCTCTTGTGGCTCAACCTATTTTCGTATCCATCAGCACTCGTTCATCATCCGTTCAGTCATCGTCCATCTGTCTCCATCAAATCCATTCCATTCAACTGGCACTTCCATCCAAAATATGCAGCGCAAGATCATGACACCTTCATCGTTTGCCACCTATTCCAACTCCCCATTCATCCCTCCCCACGACTTCCATCGCCCAGAAAGACATTGTAGATTGTAAATATATCGTACCTTTGGAGTCTGAGACTTGACCTTTCCGGCACGAGCGAGGGATCCGTGGACCTTTCCCATGATTGCGGTTTATCGGTTTCGTGGGTTTGAAAGTCGATACTGGGTGGCGAACTTGTAATTAGCTACAATCCTCTTTTTGCAAGCAGCATTCGATCCCGCAGAACATCGTGTCGTGATATTTGGTGCGAAAGCAGCTGCGGAACGGTGTTGAAGGATGGAGACTCACAGGTTGGTGGTGGTTGTCGATGGAGAGATTCAAAGTCGTCGTCGATTGGGGATTTTGTGAAAGTGTGGAATTGGAAGCGGCGGCTCGCTAAGCATTGCGCTAACTGCTAGGGCATTGTTGTTGCAGTCACAGTCACGTGCGAAGGTCATCTTGAAGCTGTCTTCGGGTCAGCGTCAGTATATGGCGAATGACTTCGAGGAAAGCTACGATTACCATCGTCAAATCCTATATCGAAGCAAGTATAATCTTTAATTACCCAAGCTCGAAACCCAACAACAAAATGCCTCCACGTGCAGATACTCCATTATCGGAGCCGGTTCAGGCCGATGGCTGATCTTCTGATCAATCGTAATCTAATCAGATCGTTCCACTTCAAGCTTGGCCACCCTCTTCTGAGCCTTTGTCCTGCTCTCCAAGCCAATAGCTCCAACTTTTTCTCCTCCGCCGAGCTGGTCTCTTGCTATCCTCCTTTCTCGTACTTAATCATTCTTCTCCCCCCTCCATCTAGTACTTCACTCGGTGTTTCGTCTCTTTGTAAAGAAGATATCCAGCAAGAGCAAGCAAGATGCATCTTCCCCTCCCCCTCCTCGCGGTCCTCCCTCTCACAGCAGCCACGGCACTCACGGCCCAAAACATCTTCTCGAACCCCTCTTCTCCCTCCGAATCAACGAATCGAATCCCTACATCCTACGAATCTGCCGTTCTCGCACGAAGAATCCTGCATCTCACAGGTATCGGAACACTAGCTACAGTCTTCCCATCTTCGAAGTCGCATTCAGAGAATAAGGATGGTGAAGAACGTTCAAATGAGCAGCGACCGCAGAACCTGGGTGGTATGCCGATCGGGTTGATGGGTATGTCTGCTCCTATTCCTTTTCCCCTTATGCAATTCTATACTTCTGGAGCTCGGAACAATGTCTTTGTTTACTTTGCCCCTCGTCGCACTTCGTCCCACCTCGTCTACCACTCCCCGAATCTCCCAATCTCTACACCTCCTCGAAGCCCCTCCTCTCTGATCCTTCACTAACACCCTCTTCCCTCCACCAGATTACCTCGCGGACTGCGAGCCCAGCGGAAACCCCACCATCCTCGCCATCAACATCGCCACCTCCTTCAAAAACGTCGCAGCCGGCTCCAACATCTCCCTCTCCCTAACCTGGACACCCCCTTCCTCCTCCTCCTCCTCCTCCTCCTTCTCCCCCATTTCACCCCTAACCTACTCCGCCGCCGCCCTCCCTCGCTTCTCTCTCCTCGGCTACCTCGAACCCATCTCCCCTTCCCTCGTCGACTCCCTCAAACTCGCCCAGTGCTTCACGGCCGCGCACCCCGACGCCAAATACTGGCTGCCGGGGAACCCGATTCATACTAGTGAGTGGGTGAGGTTGGTGGTCCAGGAGGTGTATTGGATTGGCGGGTTTGGGGATAGGAATTATATTGGGTGGATTCCGGTGGAGGAGTGGAGGGGGGTGAAGAGGGGGGAGTGGGAGGATGTTAGACTGCCTGGGGAGAAGGGGGATGATGCGGAAGGGGAGGGATGGTTGGGGTGGGTTAGGGATTTGGTGGTTGGGAGGGGAGAGTTGTAGATGTGAAGGAAATGACATACAATATGGGATGTGATGTTGATTTGGCGTGGTTGATGGATATATGAACATCAAGATTGTATACTGGCGTGTTGTTTATGGGTGGTAGCATCTGTACCTCGTTGGGTTCAGGAACACGGCTCTCTTTCCAATAGCAATGAATTCATGACCTCCATATACACTTCATGCCTATTCCACCAAGTCGAGAGCTATGTATATAAGTATGGAGTGCGCATACTACCCACCATGCAACCAAATGCCTCTTCCCATCCCATCCCTAGCCAACGCAAAGGTATATTCCAGATCCCCATGCCATGAACTCCATTCCAGCCTATACCAATAGCAATGACAAGTAATCCACCAACCTCATATCCTACCCCATGCCGCGAAAGAAACCCATAATAATGCAATGCAAGAAAAGAAAATGCTTCCACAATCTCTCCTACAAGCTCCAACCATCGAATCCTGTACAAGCCTAACCCGACCATTATGCCAACATCATATCGTACCTCCCAACTCACTATCATCCGACACTCATAAACGCGCCGTCCTCCGGCAATACAACAATCTACCCCGTTGAAGCTCACATCAGAGAACCGGATGCGGTCGACACCATCACAGATTATCAAAAACAACATCGACCTCTGCCCGTCTCGCTTTCTTACTAGAAGACACTTTCTCTGCGGGTCTCGATTTCTTCTTCGAAGTCGTATTCGCCGCCTTATTCTTCGTGATCTTGGCCCTCGACGGTCCAGTCGGAAGTGGTTTTCTCTTTGCCTTCCCCTTCGCCTTCAACTTTTCCGGCGGCTGAGACGGGATCTTCATCTTAGTTTTCGTCTTCGACTTCGACTTCAATCCAGGTTTGGGCTTAACCTTCTTCTTCGATCTCACCACAGGCACCACCTCTGGTTCCGAACTCGGCGCCGACGACAGTGGGCTTGATCCTCTCTCTGACCCGTCACCACCACTCGAATCTCGCCCAGACGTCGCAGACGAACTTGGTCCTTCTCCAGGACGTCGGCCTTCGATTGAGAGGTGCAGTTTACTTGATGAGGAGAGCCGCAGGTCCATCTCTTTTGTGATGAATGACCATGCTGTATTCCAGCACTGGGCGTTCACGCGGAGATCTTTGTGTTTCTTGCGGAGGAAGAGGCGCATCTCTTTGACGTCTTCGAGGAGCTGCTCGTTTGTGCGGTGGTCCATGTGGACGGCTACTAGGATGGCGGTGACGACCAGCTCGAGGGGTGAGAATGTGCGGACGTGGACGATGCGTGCGGCGCGTAAGAAGTCGGGGGCGGGGTCGAAGACGGAGTTGTGGTTTACCTTGAACCGGGTAGCTGTAACTTGGGTGGAGGAGAGCTTGACGAGTGTTTCGTAACGATCGAAGACAGCGGTGAATTTTTGTTTTAGGCGAGGAGTAATCTCTTTCTTGTCGTCGAGGATGCGAAGCAGGGCTTGTGGGCTTGCTTGAAGAATGGGGGCAGAGTTGGAGATGATGTACTTCTTGCGCTTCGAGCTGGAGTGGATCTCTTGGATCATGGTGAAGATTGTCAGGATGAGACGGAACCCTGAGGCTCGATTCTGCTTCGACACTGGCTCAGTTGTTAGCTGCGGTAGCAATACTGTGTTGATATATACGTACGGTTGACGATCAGTTCATAGTCATCTTCGAATTGCCTCGTGAAAGTGGCCCATTCAGTAGACATTGCTCGCATCTTTTCTGCCGGCGTGAGAGCGATCCCACGCTGGACAAGTTGGAACATAGTCTCCTCCGTATCTGCAGTCAGATCTTCATACTCATAACAACAGAAGAATTGAGTCTCGAAGAACTTCTTGACTGCATTCGGAAGGATGTTGCGATTACTGATTTGTATTCGTCCATCAACGATCGGATGGCAAAAGAACCATTTCTTCGAAGGCGAATTGGTATCAAAGAAACCAATGTTACCCTTCATAAACTTCCAGATGGATGTGAGACGTTGTTTGCCGTCTACACATGTACGTGTATACCTCTCTTCCACTCGGCCATCGGTATTGACCACGGTCTTCTGAACATTGAAGATGATTGGAGGAATGAAGTATCCCACTAGAGAGTTCAATAAAGTTGGTTGCTGGATAAAAGGGTCATGAACATACTCAAGATGGAAGTGATCAATAATGCTGCTCGGCCTTCGTCCCATACGACCTCTCTTTGATAGTCTGGGTCTAGAACAATTGACTTGCTTTCAATACAACCTGGAAAATTAGTGACACATTGGAGAATGGTAGAGTTTAAACTTACGGAATATATCATGCAAAGAACGCTTAACGATGAAAGGTTCTGGTATTTGACGAATTTTGAAGCCTCCGATATGTCAGCAAGACGCCGTCAAACACAGAGATACATGCAGACCTTCACAAACAAAATGCCGAACCCCATTGAGGTGCGCAATTCCTTCGTAAGTTAAATCAACAATCTCGTCTCCATTCTCATCCAGCTCCTGGTCGACGTCCTCGAACATGTCATCTTCGCCAGTCGGAAGAGTCAAATCGATCTTGACGTATTCTGGTGGCTCAGGTTTGACTCTTTCTGGACGAGGTCGCCGGTTGAGGTTGTTTGTGTGAGTGATCATCAACTCATCAGGATCATCTTTGATTTCGGGCTCGTCCTCCGTCTTCAAATCATCTGAATCTGGAACGTCTGAGGATTCCGGCATGGTGGCCATATTAATACAATATATCTGGTTCATGATTAGCGACCGGACTGTATGATGAGTTGAAACACATAGTGACTGCCTCCGTGGAGTGTCGGGCGCTGAGACAGCTAGGGCAAGTTCACTGAACCGACCACCCTTCCGTTACCGAGAATGCTTACTTGACTCCAAGAGCATGAATAAGGCTCAACTTGAAAAACAAGAGAGGATAGTTGTAAAGCCCCAGCTTGACTCATCCATCATAGCTACCCTTCCCGAGGTCACAAAGTCTGTCCAAGCACTTGCGCGACGGCTTCGTCCAGAACAACCGCAACCTCAAGTCCCACCAGCTCACAGGCACTCTCATCCTTCCCCATAAACACCCAAACTCGAACCCCTCACATCTCCAACATCCATCATTCACGCCTCCGCCTCCCATTCCCCACTTTAGCCATTCCCATCGCCATCCCATCCACCCTCACTCCACCTATGCGCCCCAACTTGCCACCCCCCAACTCTCCTCGCGCCTCACACAACCCCTCAAAGCAAACGCGCTTCAGACTTAAGACAATGCGACGAACAAACAGAAAAACAAAACGCGATTCAAACGTGACGTGACAAATGCGCTCTCCGCTTACTCACCTACACTATCTTTCAAGTCCGCCGTCGTCGCGGCTGCTCTCTAGATCTACTTCTTCTGTTCCGCAAGGACGACGACAATGAGGATGGGAGGAGGCGTGGGCTTGAGGGAGAAGTCATGGAGTGTTGCTGATAAGTGATATGGGTGAGATCGTGGTGTTGATCAGACATGTGAGGCGTGGTGGACAAGGGCGTGATGTTGTTGATATGAGGCAGGCAAGGTGGATGCGATGGATGAGTGAAGGTGGGTGGATTTTAGGAGGGGGTGAATTTCGGACGCTAGGGTGAGAAGGGGTTAGTGGTAGTGGGGTGGAAATGCTTGGCATGGAGGGGCGGATTTTCGGGTTTGATTGCGATGGGATTGGGTTGGCATGTCATGAAGGTTTTATAGGACATTGGTGGTAGAAATGAAATGTGTACAATTGTGAATTTCGAAGACTGGATTTGAATGTAATATCCAGGATATTCTAATGCCCCAAAACTCTGACAGGACATCCAAAGTGAAAGCACCAGAACGCCGTATCCACCCAACCTGTAACTCCATCCCAATGCACTTTAAAGGAGACAACATATCAAGATGCGGATGAAAAATTTGCCATACCCTCTTTAACAACCTTCGCAAGCGTTGATCCAGCTCTTCCAGTCTCACCTCCAGCTCTCCTCGCATCTTCCGCTCCTTTATCCACAATATCCCTAAACCTCTTCTGGAACACCCTCCTCCTAGAATCAGAATCCATATACGCCGTCCCATCCTCATCCCTCGGCGGTCCAAACAGATTCAAATACCCAAACGGATCATGTACAGTGGGTAGCGCATACGTAGCCGGGTCGAACTTGATATCATTCAGACTCCTCTTGACAAGCACCACCTCCTCGTCGAGACCGGCTTTCAGGAATTTCGCGAGGAGAGTGAGTTGGCGCGCGAATGACTTGTTGGCTTTATTGCTGATGGTCACTTTACTTTCGGAAGACCACTTGCTGGTTGCGCTCTTGTCGCGCGTCCAGCCCATCATGCTCATGAATGAGTTGAGGGTCTTGACCCAGCCGCCGGGGCACTTGACGCTTGCGTCACCGGTGGTGTCGAGAAGCCATTCTAGGACATTGAGGGCGTCGTCGCGGATCTCGGTTGCTAGATGGGTCATTCCAGCTCTGGTGTAGAGGATCACGGATTCAGCCCTGTCGGAGACGTCTTCTGGTGGGAGGATCTTGAAGAGTTTGAGGAGCTGAGCCCGTACCGCCGTTGAACCATCTAGGATTAGAGGGAGCAGCTTGGGCAGAAGGATGGATGCGGGGAGTGTTGGCGCATCTGAGGGAGCATTTGAAAGTCGTGAAACCAAGTAGGACATTGCATCTTTGCGTTGAGTATCCGATTTGGAGGATGAGGCAAGTGACAAATAGTGGGTAAGCTGTGTAGATGAGGAAGGTGCGGCGGTAGTCAAGGACTGTTGGTTGAGGACGATAGCTACAAACAATTAGCATTTGAATGTTCTGAGAGATACATGACATTGGAAAAGACGATCTTGGAGCTAGGTAGATGCTTGATCTTGAAGATTGGGCAAATCCAACAATAGGATATCCAATGTCGCTTGCGGAAGATAGTACAAGAGATTTGCTCATCTGGATATCAAGCTCAAACCACTGGGTATGTGACAGCGGATATCCGAGAATACTAAGCAATAGCCAACTGAGGCCACTCAAGCCAGGACACATCAACTTTTTGAATCTGAAAAGCGTACAGAATGTCTAAAACTTCCACATGATATCAGAAATCAAATGAGGAGGATACGAAATACCAAACATCGAAATTCAAAGCAGTAAGTTAATAGGCCAATAGCACAGAAAACGAAAAAGAGAACTCCTTACATTTTGCTTTGAAGCTCGTATCGGTGAAGTTATCAGCCTTAGCTTTCGTCTTCCCAACCCTCAATTTCGGTTTCTAGAACGGGGTCAGTTTATAAACTCAGCCTTCAAAATAAGTGAGCGAGGAAAAATTCCGCACAAACCTGGAAATCCTTTTTCTTTTCCTTCTTCTTCCTCATAGAAGACCCCATCTTGGCTCCTTGCTACAACCGCGACAAAATGCCGACGAGTTCCTTTTGCGACAGCAGACTTTGTACGAGAATGGTTCTTGTAGACGAGAGGTGGTGAGTGAGCCTGCACTAAATTATTCTTTTGAGCCGGGGTCTACGCCAGGTCGGTGCGGATCGGCAAATTGATGTTCCGCTCCAGATGCCGATGCCCGGGCCAGTTCAATTGTTTTGGTTCAGTGAAAGGCTAGCGACTGGAACTCACATCTGTTGCTGTAAAGGTATACTTGCTCTTCGCTCTGCTCCTCGTTGTTGGCAGGTACTTGAGAGGTAACAAATGCCAGTCTAAAGCAAGATACAGGCAGACTTGGGCGACTGTGTTCGTGAATCTCAATCTTCCAAAGTAAGCTTCCTCCTGCTCTAATCTCCAGGTCAAAGCTCCCTCGAGCTTCGAACTGCCTTTCCCAAACTTCTATCGCAAACTCGACTGCTCTCCAGTGAATCAATCGCAAAGTCTTATTCTAATTCCATCCAGATGACGCTCCCTTCATCCTCCACCTCCGTCGCCGAGACCATGGCTCGATTATCCTCCAAATCAGGCGTAACCGCAACAATCGCAATCGAGAGAACCACATCCACCGTCCTCCAATCGACAGGCACACTAGGCAACATGTTCGCATCGAACACGACCGCCACAATCGCAGCATCAGGTCAGCCAGCTCCTGCAGCCAGCCCCAGCACCGAGAGGGATGGGCCGGTCCTAGGGACATCTGATTCAGGAGAAGAACAGGCGTTCAAGGATTTCGCGAAGATGGTGTGGAATTATGTCAATGCTACGGGCCAGCTGGTGCATGATATGGACGCTGAGGTACGTGGATGGCCGTACACTGGCGTTGTGACAATCTGCGTAGGGTTTGGAAAGTCAAGGGTAGGAACTAATGGTATGATAGGATGACCTCAAGCTGTTACGACTGAGGACGAGGAAACACGAACTCGTTATTGTGCCGGATGCGAAATTCATTTTTGTCGTTGTTCACGATGTGCCGTCTTCATGAGGTCAGGGAAGGTCAGCTCTGGTTTACAGTACGAATTGCAAGTTTGGTTGGCGTTGAGGAATAGCTGGGATGGATGGCGAGCGTATACCCATGCATGGTCTGGAGTTTACGGGTTAAATATATGCAAAGACGTCGATGGAATAGAACGGAATATCTCGATGTCTGCAGACAAGTCCGTGGGCTTGACGATGATGCTCTCGGCTGTACGAGCTGTGATGTTGTGTTCTGCTCCGAAACAAGGAGGAAGACGGAACTGGTTCACGGCAGAAGGACATGGTATCACACGACGGTATTGATCTGTCATGCTGCAGAGATATCGTCTTTCCCGACTCGTGCTGGTAATATGCCACGTCCTTCAGCTGATGCTAGGATTCGAGTCCTTCGACGGCCGCGACTATGCTCAGCAAGCTTCCAAAACATCCTCAGCTCCGGAATACCTCCTAGCATGTGAGATTCCCAAGAAGTATCATGCAGTCAAGATCCGACCACCTTTCAAGAACAGCCGTGTCTGGCACCGACTACCTTTCTCAAGCAGTCTGTAGACCGTCTCCGTTCCTCTAGATAAAGTGCCATACCTAGCACTCACTGGATGCGTTCTCACATAGTTGAAACCACCTCCCGCTATCAAAGAACTATTTCTATACAATGCACATGCCTGTCAAGCTGGACGTTTCATAAACCAATCTTCCTCTATTTTCTCCCATCCAATAGCGATATCAGGCTGGTGGTTTCACGGCCACAAGGCGAGAATGGTGAAATCTAGCTGGGAACCAATAGGGTCGTAGAAACCACCACACGGCTGGCGAGGCTGAAGAGTGGTGGCTGCTTATGAGAAACTAGCCCTGAACCATTCTCACCTGCCGGAACGTGTCGCCAGGAGAAGACTCAAATGAGAATCTTACCTTCCAGGAACGAGATGAGATGCTGCAAATGCAGGGTTTAGAGATTGTTCTTTTCCTTCTTTGACTTCCTTTTGGGTTTGAAGAAAGGCTGTTTCGGGTCAGCAGGATTTCCAATTCGGGTCAGCTGAAATCCTAAAGAGAGGAGTGAGAAAGTCAGATAAGGAACGGCACATCTCGAATTATTGTTGAAGTTGAAGTTATCCAAGGAGTTGTAGCGGAATATTAACATGAGTTTATGCCCTGCCATACACGGCTTCTAACAAAATGGCTTCAGACCCTTAATATACGCTTATAGTGATAGCAGTCTAGACAATCCACGTCGCGTCTCCTTTCCCCTCCATGTAAAACAAGCTCTTCATTCGCGAGATATTGAAGCTTCATCTGGATGAGGTAAGGTCGAATTCAAACCGCGCGTGGACAGGACAAGGCAAGGAATGGGAAATGTCCAGCGATCATCCAAGAAGCGATAAGGATGTTTGCGCCAAGACCTCACGTCACTTCGCGTCGGCGTTGCAGGGCCAGTCCATGCCATGCCATCCATACCATGCTTCTGACATCCCTCCTCATCCCACTTCCAGCACCTCCAGCACTTCTTGCATTCCTTGGAACAAAAGCAGGCAAGCAATCAGCGGCTGGTCCAGGTAGGTAATTACCTGCTTATGCTGCACTGCACTGCACTGCACTGCACTGCACTGCACTGCAATGTACGCCAGGTTCAAGGTCCAGGGCCCTTAATATCCAGCCGTTGGCATCTAAATTCGATCCCGAATGCCTGGCATATTACTGCTACACCTGCTTTGAGGTGTCAACTCCGTATGGATGGATGGATGCTGGCATGACAGCTGCAGCACACGGCACCACCAGAGCATAACGCACCCACGGGCTGGGCTTGATTACCTTATTCTTCTTGCAGGCAGGTATCCTATCCTATGCCATCCTATCCTCTCCTCTCCTATCCAATCCAACGCATTCCAGGCCGGCCTGTCACTCCATCCAGTCAAGTCAGTCCCATATAAAGACTGCAGTACTGTACATCCCTCCATGTCTGCCGCAGTGCGTGCAGCATATCGGAAGACCCCCAGCCTGGCCCTGCCTCGCCTTGCCTTGCCTTGCTTTACTTCTACTTACACTGCCTTGCCTTGTTTGTTCTCTTTCCAAGTCTTCCTCTTCTTCTCCTCTTGTTTCTTTTCTTTTGCTCTTCTAGCCGTCTATCGTATCTAGAACCTCGCTCGCATGTCCAATTGCACAGTGCCTCATGCCACCAACATCTCATCCCTCTCCTCATCTGACCTCTCTCCCGCACCATGCCGAGCTTCTCCTTCTTGAAGAGCTCAAGAGGGGAGCAGCCACGCCCTCGACAGTTGACTGCTCCCCATGACAGCGGCGTGCAGCTCAGCAATGATACCGCGGAGAAGGTGCAACGGAGGCAATCCAAGCGCGAATACTTCCGCAGCCTGCTCAAGATCTCGAGCCTTTCCTCGGACTCCAGAGCGAACAAAAGGAAGAGTGGACAGTTCACAGTAGGTTGCAACTTAGAACCATCAGGTATTCAAGACAAACAAGTAATTGGCTAACATTCAATCGGTAAAAGGTTCCAACTACTCAACAGCCTCCCTCTCCTTCGAAATCACCAGATCCACCAGTCTCTCCTATGAATAAACCACTGCCGCCGCCGCCTCCTGCTAGCACACAAGCAGAAGATCCTCCAATTCCAAAGGCGCCTGTCAAGCTGGAACGGATCATCAGTCCCATTGATGTGCCAGATCTACATAAGATCTTCTCTGGAGCACCTCAATTCTTTGCGCGCGCAGAGGGGCATAACACCGGAGCCCCGCACCCATCTGTTGCATTCATATGGGACGAAGAGCTGAATATAAGGGACTTGACAGACCATTGGAAAATCCACGATGAGGCATGGGGGTGTGTCACGGCATGGCCGCATGTAACTGTCCAGGCAAGCAGGAATCCAGAGACTGTCGAGGAGGACCGTGAAAGGCGAAGAGCGCATTTCCTACCGCGATGTCGAGAACGGCCGAACATGCTCAGTATGCAGGGACTGGAGAGGGGCACAATGGGCTACCAGGCTGCGTTGGAAATGGGAGTTGCAGATGCTTTGGAAATACCAGATGAAGCTACCGATACGAGCCCGGAGCATATTTCTGAACGGCGCAGATTGTTTCTCAATGGCAAGGATGGATTGCGACCAATTACTGATTCGATACTTGTTGAACGGCTGCAGCAGGTCAGTGAGGTTTACCATGACGATCCGTTAAAGCATGAGAGGCCGAGCGTGGAATTGTACACCCAACTTTTCACGTTCATACTGTTTCCGCCATCGAGAGTTACAGAGCACGATGATCCGTATAGTCTCAAAATACAAATCGAGGCTCTAGTACAAGTCCTAGCTGCTCCCACGGTGTGGGTCGATTTTAGTTTGGTTGAGTGGCGCATTAGGCTTGGTCAAATACTATGGGGGGCTTCGCCAGACCCTGACCCTGAGGATGAGGTTTCGGTCAACAATGAGACAGCTCGAGATCCGGGTACCGAAAGGTACTGGCTCTTGCTGCAGATTCTGCTTTCCTGCGAGCTCCTGCTCCGGTTAGATGCCATATCGGCGAACATAACTCATGGCGTTGATTCCGCAACACCAGTCGAAATTCACCGATTCGAGAAATTGGCAACACCAAGCGTGAAATGGTCTTTGATTCTTGCACGGGCATGGCTGGAAAATATACGTTTGGAATCACCAAATCCGGACGCCCTGATGGAGAAGAAACCAGCCGGATGGTTGGCAACACTGAGAGGGACAGGTAATTCGGAGGCTGTAGCGACTGATGGCCTCCAGGACCTGAAGTTCCATGGTAGGCATCAAAGTCGACAACTTTCTGGACTGCTTCACTTTGCTCGGAACATTCAGTGGCCAGACATGGATGCTTTGTCGTCAAAAGCGGCATCTAATGGAATCACTATTTCGGATAGCGTTCAGAACACTCCGATCGGAACACCACTTTCCATCTCTACTCAACGTTCCTCGTCGTATTTTGCTCGACGGCCGACCATGAAGCGAGGGATGTCACTTCACAGACATGTTTCCACTATCATCCATCCAGCTGGGTGGCTTTCGAATTCTTACATCAGTGGATTGATATTGCCCGGTGAAGGACTGAGCCACTTTCTTATGTCAACCTTGTTAGAAAACGATTCGGATGCGGTGTCTCGTTTAGGCGAAGAGGCAAATCTCTATGGCGGATTTATTTACAGGAGCAAAAGTTTCTGGAGTTCAGCGTGCATTATTGGGCGTGTTTTGGCGGCTAGAAAAGGTGCTTCGGAGTGTATGGGTTGGATTCATTCGGATGTTGTGCCGAGAGGTGCGAAGGAGGGTTGGGTGGATGTTGATGTTGAGCCTGAGGAACCAATAGGTATGTTTATGTTTAATGATAAGATTGGCTAAACTGACTATCTAGATCCATCTCAGAAATCTGGTAAGCCTAGGTTATGGCAGAAACAGAATGTCGAGCACGATGGCCATGTCATAGGTGGAGCGGACTTCTCCTCAGTCCTACCAGGAGACTTTATTCTTCCCTCCGACGAGGCTAGCCAAACCGCCATATCGGTAACCTTCGAATCTCTGGACCTCTTCGCAGCAGCAGATTCTGGCCAAGAGACGCCGACTGAAGATCACACGACTCCGCTCTCAGAAGTCAGTCTTGCTCCGACGATCAAAACATACTCCGCCATGATGCGCTTCACTATTGTGGCTACAGGAGAAGACAAGAAAGAGGTCAACGTTGCATTGAACCATGACGTTCATTTCGTGACTGCACATCCATGTGTCCCGTCTTCGCATGTGAATATGCTGAAGACGGCAATGAGTCCTGCATTCCTCCCAAGTCCGAATTCGAGATCGGGGGATAAGGAGGCTTCTACAGGTATGTATAGAGTTATTCAACTATTGCTTCATGCTCTGGTCATCAGATGTACAGACAATTTTTTAACAGGCATCGACCTAGGCCACCCCCTCCACAAAGCATTCACCTACACCAAGATTCCCCTATCCACCCTCCTCACCACCCCTCTCTCAACGCCCTTCAACACCATCCTATCTCCACCACCGTCATCGTCACCTACACCATCACCGACTCACTCCTCAACACAACACACCACATCCTCCACTATCCCCAAAGTCCTCATCATAGACTGCACCGACGAATCAATGTCTTTCTTTCCCATCGTCCATCGACCATCCGAATCGGCATCCGTCACTGCTTCAAGAGAGGCAAGCGTGTTGGATCTGTCATCTTCCTCTCCATCTCCCCGCCCTTCTCATCAGCCTTCTCCCATCAGTCCTCTAAGCAACGCTTCCAGTCCACTCAAATACTCAAGCGGAAACCCCGACCGAGCTGAAAGCGAGCCAGAGAAACCGAGAGAAAGCGGGAAAGAAGGCAGGAAGGAAAGCCAAAGCGATGTCGCAAATACCGTGAGAGAGAAGAAAGCTCATAAAGAATACGGGAGCGATCTTGAGATGTTGGGGAGAGCGCTCTGTGCGGAACGCGGGTGGGATGCCGTTGTTAGTAGGAGGGGGAGGGGATGTTTGGCTTGTGCGGTTAGGGAGGTGGGGGCGTTGGGGTGGAGGGTTGTTTTGAGGGTTGCTTGAGGGGAGGGAGGTTGTATTTATGTACAGATGGATGGTTGGAGTTGTTTTTGATACCCTGAGGTTTTATGGATATGGATATGGATACACGATACGAGACGAGACGAGACGAGACGAGAAACGGGATAGATAATAGCGTGGCGTATGGAGGGTTTCAGTAGGCGGAGGGTTGGGGGTAGGGGGATAAGAGGGTAGTGGTGATGAAAGGAGGGGGTGATGAGGAATGAGAAACGAGAAATGGGACATGGGAAACGATGGATAGGCAATGAACAGGCAGTAATACAGTAATCATAACAAACACTATCATCACAGCATAGGTACAGCATGTTGGTTACTCTTTTTATCATTAACTGACTTGAAGAAGAAGAAGAAGAAAACTTTTCGCGTTCGTAATACTCGATATCAAAGGCCCCCATCCACCCATCCAGTCATTCCTCCTGACTCCGCCCCGCCCCGCTCCCGAATCAAGGGAAAAAGGAGGGAGAAAGGTCAGGAGAGCAGGAGAGCAAGAGCAGCGGAAGAGAGAGACAGAGAGAGAGAGAGATAGAGAACGTCTGGATACTGCAAGTACGTAAAGTCCTAGAATCGAACCCTGCTGAATCCTGAATCCTGAATTCTAGACTGCGAAAGCCCGTAAAAGCAGAAAGTCGTCTCGTCTCATCTCTGTTGCTCGGAAAAGTCTCTGGCTTATATCCGGGTCTGGAGTACATCTTATGTGGTGTTTTTGATTTTGTTTTTGCTTGCTTTTGTTCTTGAAATTGTTCGTGAAGTTGGTTTTCGGGTTTTCGGGTTTTGTTTTGAAGTTGCTTTTGATTTGGCTTGGTTGTTGGTCATCGGGTGTTTATTCTCGCTTGTGCGCTCACTCATCCTGCTCAGGCTCACGCTTACGCTTAAGCTTGTTCTTGTTTTGTTCCAATCGTCGTTGTCGGTCATCAGCGGCTTCAATGGCATTGCTGAAGTCGAGTTCGTCAATCATTTGTACGTCGTCATCGTCATCGTCATCGTCGTTGTTGACCAAATTCTCTGGGGTGACACGATTTGGGATACGATGTTGTGGATTGGGAGGAGGACGGAGGTCGTTGACGTTGTTGACATGGTTGAGGTGAGTGAGATTGGTGTTTTGGAGTGTCGGTGGGAGGATGGTAGACGTAGAGGGGACGATGGAGGTACGGGCACCGGGATTAGTGTTGCTGGGACCTGAATTGGCTACCAGCCGTGAAGTTGAGAGACGGGTACCAGCAGCGTTGGTGATGATACCGTTGGTGAGAAAACGATTGAGTGATGGTCCAACTGAAGCTGGGCCTGTAGGTGTAGGTTGGGACCCAGCTGCAATTGGAGTGACGCTGCTGGGTAAGGACAATGTGACGTGCTGAGGTCGATGTCCAGCTGTAGGGAGGCCAGTATTGGGAGTCTGGCCCGAGAGCTCCTGTTCGTGTCTGATTCCTGCTTCATATCCTGCACCGTAACCTGCTCTGAATCCTGCTTGGTGTCCTGCTTGATACCCTGCACGATATTCAGGAAGCAGCTCTAAGCCGCCGTGCTGTGGAGGTGGCTGGACGAGAATTCTGTTGTTGACTTGGCTACTGACTCCGAGTCTTGGACCAGGGGCGTGGCCATAACCTTGCTGAGCTGGGGGTGGTCCGAAGTTGAAGTTTGGATGAGGAACAGCTCCTGCAATCGATGCTCTACCACGGTCTTGGGGACCCTGAACACGATGGTATGTAATGGCTTGGTGGTTGCTATTGTTACCGGCGAGATCAACAAAGTTGTTTCTGCCGAAGGCTGGGGGAGGACGAGGGGGTTGGAAGGCCGCATTTCCACCAGGGACAGGTCCATATCCCGCAGGTGTAGGCATCTGTCCACGACCAAGCTCGCTGACAGAAGCATTGCCATATCCACCTCCAACAACAACTCTAGCTGCAGCTCCAGCTCCAGGTCCTGCTCCGGCTTGGGGATTATGGCGCCTGGCAACGGCCTCTGCGATCTGTCGGGCTGTAAGATGGTCTTGTTGACTGCCGTTGGTGGCATCTGCGGATCCCTCGGGCTGGCTACGGACACAAAAAGTCAGCATTTCCAGAAAAAACAGCGAAGGAATGAGAAGATAGGTACATGGGTAGGGCACTTACTATTTCGGCATATGCGAAACCGAAGTCACAACTTCCTGTCGCATCACTATTTGAGTAGCAGGATCTGCGCCTTGATATTCGGGCGACTCCTCGAGAAGTTTCATGGTACGCCTAGATTGGCTCCACATGGCGGTACGGGTTGACTGTTCTCTATTAACAGAGTCAGAAGAGTTCCTCCTCATTCGTGCTCACTCGACATTTTCAGAGGGCTCAATTTCATGCGCCTATTAGATGTGGTCGAGGAGAGGAAGACTTACTTGGATGTCTCCTTGCCACCTTTCTTGCCATCGTTCTTATCACCATTCTTGTCGTTTCGACCATCATTTCCGGATCCAGGAGCAATTGATTGGTCCATGATTGCGTTACTTGAGGTATCTGTAGGGAGATGGTTGTTAGCTGATGTTCTGCAACCCAGATGTAGTTTGGAGGAGCGCAAGATGCAATTGATGATGTGGATAGGAGACGCGCATCATACCTTGATTCTTCACCGATATTTTCTGGTTATGAAGCTATGGCACTGATTAGCACCCATCTACAATTGCAACATCATTGAAGTACCCACTGTCTGGAGTTGATGTTGCAGTCGAAGTTGATATCGAGGTTACGGTCAAGTCGCGGTGTTGGAGTTGAAAAAGTTCGGAGCGACGAGGCTACGGATTGACTTGAAGCGGGGCTGGCTTCTTTATCTTCCTTATCTGGGTTCATCTCGAGGTACTACGTAAGTCTTGAAGATGGTTGGCTCGAATTATTTGGTGTCGTGATGTGGTTCTCGAAGGGGGACGGTTCTTTGAGTGTTGTGAGAGTTGGGTGGGGAGGAAGGGGTCTGTTTTGAAATAAGCGAGGATGGATGGGAAGAGGATGGGCTTTGTCCAAGGAAATAACTTGATAGAATATGCTTAAAAAGATGTGTACAGGGCTGATGGAGGTTGAATCGAGTCGTTGAGCTAACTATTGGAGGTGCAAGTAAGAGGCAGATTGAAAGATGTCACGGGGAACAGAAATGAGAGGCAGTATTCATAGTACCAACATTGATCGCGAAGAACTCAAACATGAGGTATTGTCGGTTCTCATTTTGATTGTAGGTGGTAAGCAAAAGGTCTTGCCGAAATCTTTCGACTCGATATTGGTTTGTTTACTTCCTCGGTAAAATAGTGTCCTGGGAGCCAGCTGTACATCATTTACACTAGACCTTCATATCTGAGAGGATTTCGAAGCTTACTAGGACAGACTGGTACAGAGACTGAACTTGTCAGCGCAAAATGTCTGCGAAATTGAGGAGAAGATTGTGAAAGAAGCGAGCACGTGGACAGTCATGTGATCGCAAGAGTGGTCCCGTATTCTGCTCACCATGGACTTGATATCGTAAGACTCTGGATTCAGAAAGGTTTCAAACTATTCTTAAGATCTGGATTACTTGATGCGACGGACTGAGGAGTGTTGTGGCATTCTGAAAAAGGACCAGTAACAATAGCGCTTGCCGCTTTGAGATTAGTCAGAATCAAGGCATCAACCTCAGCCTCACCTGCATCCTCATCATTCATCCTTTGCATCACTCACGGCAATCTTCTGCTTCATCTTCACAGCACTCTGATGTTCTGTCGGCTAAGCGCATCTATACAGTTGTTTCGCTTCTCACCATCATTTTCCCCATGTATTTAGCCTCCTGAGCCCACTGGTGAAGCGACAAGGCTGCGAGCCTTTGCTCCCAGAATACCCTCGATTCGCCCTAAGTTTCACACATCGACCCTAGTGTAGCTGAATACGGTTTCAATCGGAATCCCGCAAGAGTACTGCAAGACACAGAATGGCATCTCACGAACATGTTCAAATGAATCCTCTCAGTACTGAGAGTAATCGGTATGCTTTGAGAGGTTCCTTCACCCGAACGCTTCGACCGCTTCCGAATTTCATTAACTACCTGGTAATACAGTACACTGACCATCTAGACCGGATAATGATCTTTGGGGCAGAGCTCTGCAAACACTCAAGCCTGCCGACCAGATTACCATACGAGAGACGAGCACGTCTACAGATCGACTGCAGGTCTTGCAAGATGTGCTTGCGTTGGCACGAGAGTCCGAGCGTACCTCGCAAGAAAAGCAATGGAAATGGAAGAATCGAAAAGGAGAGGTTGTCGTTGTTCGTGATGTATTCGGAAAGATGATCACCTGGATTGAGAAAATCAAGGGAATTGGCGATACCATCGTGCAATACGACCCTGGCCATGTTGCTTTGCCATGGGCAGCAGCGCGATTAGTACTTCAGGTAAGTCTCCTTGCCTCCGCCTCGAAATAGGTACAAATACTCATCACTTCACAAGGCAGCTGTCAACGATGTTCAGACGAATGGAGCAATGCTCGATGGACTAGAGCTTGTGTTCAACTTAATTGCCAAGTCTGAAGTCATCGAGCGTCTTTACCTGCGGGGAAACTCCACGCTTCAGGCTCCACTGGACAAATCCATTGTCGCACTTTACACATCTATCCTTCAATTCCTTCTCCAGTCACATCGGTATTTCGGCCAGAATACCATGAAGAGATTTACAAAAAGCATATTTCAACTTGAAGAGTTCACCACAAAACATATCTTCAAACTCGAGCGCAATATGAACGAGGTCGAAGGATACGTTCGATATCTCTCTGGAGAAATTGTGAGCCAAACAAACGCTTCGTTGACCGACTTAACACAGCGAATGACAAGCTTGGATACACATTCCGAAAAGCTCGACAATATCAACTCGTGTCTTGTGAAGATCAAAAATTCATTGGACACCGAGACAGGAATTTTGCAGCGGACACTGGAAGAGCTGAATGAACCAACAAATCGACTTGCCAATCAAATCCGTACACTTGAGGATAGTCTGAAGGAAGAGGAGCGCTTGAAAGTGTTCCAGTGGCTCTCAACTGTAGAATACCGAAGCCATCATCGTAGCAAAGCCAAGAGCCTCCTTCCCGGGTCGGGCCAATGGCTGTTGAAGAAACGGGAATTCAGCGAATGGATGAGCAGGAGCACGTCGTCCATTCTGTGGCTACATGGCATACCTGGTTCAGGCAAAAGCATGCTAGTTGCACATGTCATCGAGTTCCTACGGAACCGAAGCATTGATGAGGGTGGCTTAGCATATTTCTACTGTGCTCGTAGCGCCAACGAACCGGAGACAGCAGACCCGGCAGAATTGCTGAGATGCCTCTTAGAGCAGATGTCTTGCTTGAGCGAGAATGATCCGATTCAATTACCCGTTGCGAAAGCCTACAAAGACAGGAAGAAAGAGTCCAGGGGTCGGAAACCAGAAAAGCTAAGCATGGACGAGTGTGTGGAAGTTATGCTGGAACTACTGCAAATGAACCCTGTCACATTCATTATTGATGGCTTAGACGAATGCGACCCAGCACGGCGGCAGGACCTTCTTGATGCGTTCCAGAAGCTCATCACAAATTCTGACAACATCGTGAAGATTTTTGTCAGCAGCCGAGATGACCATGACCTGGTCCATCGGTTATCGCAGACACCGAACCTATACATTAAGGCAGCCGACAACAGTGGTGATATCGAGAGTTTCGTGACATCTCGTGTTCAGGAGGCAATCGACAAAGGGAGGATTCTTTGCGGAAAAGTGCCTCAAGATCTGAAAACTATCATTGTGGAAACTCTCATTCGAAAAGCTGAGGGGATGTTTCTTTCGTCTTGTTAGTCTTCACATTCAGAGCCTCTGCGATCCTAGTCGGATCAAGACTGGAGCGAATGTTCTGGACGCACTAGATCATCTTCCCTTGGATCTCCAACGGTCTTATGACACCATTTTTGATCAGATAGCAAACTCCCAATACCCGAATCCTGATATGGCGGACCGGGCCATCAAATGGCTCCTTTTTGCCCAGGAGCAACTTCCAGCTGATGTCTTTGCTGTTGCCGTGCGATCCGATTTAGACAACCAGGGTTCGCTTGAGCGCTCTGATATCCTCAGCATCTGTTGCAATCTGGTTATTTATGACGACGAGACAAATAATTTTCGGTTTGCACACCTGTCCGTTCTTGAGTACCTGGAGCGTCTCGATAAGTACTCGAGAACGAGTGCCAGTTCTTTGCTAGCTGAGCAATGTTTGAACTGGATCACGAACAATGGTGAGGTATTGGCCATCGAGGAGAGCGAATGGATTGTACCCTGGCAGCAACATGAGCATGCTCGAACGAACTCCACGAATGTGTTTCTTTATAGATGTGTTAATTGGGATGCGATAATTGAATTTTCTGCCCATGCAGATATCTACTGGCCCCAATATGCACGGTCTGCTGGCACGTGTAGAACCCGAGGACGTCTGAGAACACTACTTGAAACGCTATTGCTCGTGTCCCCAGAGGACCTCCGCAACGATACTGGCCATTTCTGTCGATGGATGGACCGTTCCTACGGCTTTTTCCGGCGATATGACATCACATCTAGACCTCGAAATCCAATCTTTGTGTCAACTGTGTTCAGCCTCGTTGAAATTGTACAAGCTCTGATCTGTAACGAGCCTGGCACGCTTTATGCTTTGAATTCAGACAACTTTAATTGTGCCCAAGTTGCGGCCCAGTTGGATGAGCCACTTGCAATCTGCTCAATTCTCAAAGAGAGTAGGAGACTCAAAATGCCATCGGATTATATGAAGTCTGCGATGCAGGCAGCCGCACAATCGGCCAGCCCTGTAGCATTGAAGGAAATTCTGGAAATTGCAGGACCTGGATTCGTGTCTCCAGAAGACGTTCGATGCATTGTTGAAACATCATATAAATTTTCTAGATTCTCTCCCATGCAATCATACGAAGCAGTTCAAGCATACGAAGCAGTTTGCAATCTACTGTTCGAGAACAGCAAGCAGCTTCGGATTGAGGAAATGCTCTGGAACGTGGGGTTTGGAAAAGATCAATTCGGATTAACAGGATCACAGGCATTGCTTATATTTGCAGTTAGAAGGAAGTTTCCGAGGGAACTGATCATCGCGGCTAAGGACAATGGGCGTTCCGATATCGAAATCCTCGGCCCGCTCCTGGCAGCCATACATACAACCCGCCGTGACATGAGAATGCGCTGGGTATCTCCAGGGCATGGCTGCGAAGAAATTATACTTGAGCTTATAGAATGCTGGAAGACTCATGAACAGACGACTCTGAATCCTCTTAGCATGGCTGTTTTGGACAGAATGGTGGCGGCAAAGATCGGCCAGGATAGCCCCTTATTGGATATTGTGCTCAGTCAAAACATAAGCAGATTGAAACTCAGGTGGGATCACTTGGTTGCGTTGAGAAAGATGCATAAAGGTCGGGATTGCCTTCTCCTACTACTGGATGAGAAACCTGAGATGGACGATGCTGCTGTGCACATGTTGTTGTCTTACTGGGATGAGAAGCTCGTTACGGCTGTGCTTGATTTCCGCGAAGTGGAAATCACGGACGAAGTCATCAAGACGGTAGCTGGAAATTTGAGATCGGGAGCCCAGATTATGGAACTGCTCCTGCAAAGAGAAGCGGAAACGCCGGATTTGATAAAATGAGGAGTTCTCTTGTTCATTTGTCGTGGCCTTTGTCTGCCCTGGTAAGCGAGGTTGAGCGTTGCGATCAAAGTTTCCTGCCAACTTGACAGTTCCTGGTACGATCCTGACCAAGAACTAGGTCTTAGCTGACGACTGGCATCGATCAACGCATAGTGCCAGATCTGAAGACGAGATCACCCGATACAGCGACGAAATTACATATCTGAACTTAGGTATCTTAACGCCAAGAATACAAGCAACATGATTACACAACCTCCTCCTTGACAAGCAACACACAGAGAAACCAGCCCGCGATGTCAAATGGAATCCCGAATCTTGACAAACTCCCGGTATCGTGTCAAAGTCCAACGTCGGCATGCTTTGCCATATATCATCATTGGGATTGTCAGCATGATGAAGAAAAAATCCAGTACGGAAATCGCAATGAAGCAGTCCCGAACTCCACTGTTCTCCAACCAAGTGCTTGCCGTGAAGGTGAAAATGCAACCAATAGTGTTGTTGATCACAGCAACTCCAACCATACCCTCCAAAACCATCTCAGGGTATGCATCCATGAGGTATGCCATGCTCAAATCGCCGGCACACCCCCATCCGAATCCGATGAAACCGAGACCGACATACGGAACTGGCCAATTCCATCCATACGCAGTCCCAATACCGAAGAGCAACATGCCGGCAGGTGAAAAAACGGCACAGGGGAACATCATCCAGAGACGATCTTCTGCTTCTCGGATACCATTTCGGCGCTTCGCCATCCAAAACACGAAACGATCAGACAAGTACCCACCCCAGAAACAGCCAATGACCGCTCCGATTAGACACGGAACGTTCATGATTCCGACTTGTGCATCGTTGTAATTCCAAGGTGGACCATACCAGTTGTCTTCCTCCAGCGTCAAGTAGAAAGTCAACCAGGCGTCTTGTGCCCCCCACTGGATTCCGGAATATATCACAGCTGGAAAGCCAAAGATGCGAAGTGTATGGAAGAGTCGGCTGACGTATTGCTTAAAGCCAGTGCCTTTCAGATTTGGAGCGAGTGTAATGAGCTGGATCCGTTGAAGATATGTCTTCGGCTTCTCATCCTTGCCATGTGGCGCATTGGATGCCGTGTGAGATGTTGACTTTTTGAGATCTCCTGAGACACCGGTCTTTTCGTTGTCTGACGAGTGGCCGTTTGATCCAGGACTTGTTTCTTGCACGCCATCGATCATAGGTCCACTATGCGCTGCCCGATCGAACATTGTCTCCTCCAGACCAAAGTACAGAACCAAGATCGTGACTGACGATATGATGACCGAAAGCCACGGGATCCATCTCCACCCAAGACGATCCGAGACAAAGCCACCGATCAAAGGCCCAAGATATGTTCCAACACTGGTCGCCAAGACGTATATACCGATAACGCTTCCTCTCTGATGCTCGAACGAAATCTCCGAGAGCGACAATTGGACATTGGCCTCTGCGGCACTTTCTGAAGCGCCGACAAAAAGCTGGTTCCAGATCGAATCATTGGTACCCTTCACATGCGCAAACCATATTGCGCCAATAAGTCCCCAAGTTATGCCTATCAAGTATGGAATTCTTCTCCCGTACAACGAAGCCGCTGGCGATATCAAGAATGTCCAGTATCCAATTCCAACGAAGAGCACACCTGCTCCTGTGTTCATCGCAGCATATGATAGGCCATATTCCTCGTTCATCCCATCTTGCGCCGAGCCAGCATCGTTTGCAGTGGCAGCTGTGAATCCAGTTATGAAGAATAAAAGAATGGCGTGCAGGTACTTTCGCGGAAGACCCCAATTGAGGGGATCATTGGGAGAATCGGTCGGTTGTGGGGAGAGGACAATGTTGCCATGCCGTTTGAGGTGGGAGCTGGCAGCTTGCGCATCGGTTTCGAAGAGGCGCGAAGTTCCTGGCAAGATTTCGACTTGGTCGTCCATCTTGATATGAATTCGCAGCACCACACTCAATGAAGAGCTGTGACGAGCAAAAATTGCCCTTCAGTTGCTCTCAGCCTTGCGATTGCAGAAATTCAACAGACAAGAAAAATGTCTGCGCAAGAACTTCTCGACGGTATTAAATGCGACGGGTGGGGAACGGTGCCACGTCCGGTGCTACTAACAAAGTGGAGCGAAGAGAGAGAAGCTTTTCAACTCAAGCTTTCGCCATGACGGACGGGAAGGGGGGCTTTCCTTTTAAATACGTCCTCGAATTGCATTTCTTCGAAGCACAAGATATGAGCATCGGAGCAAAAGGCTACTGATAAGAGATCAGCTCGTAGACAAGGCACGCACGACATGTCTGCATTAGGTACAACCACTAAGGTTGTCTTCTTCCACGCTGCTTGGTGACGATAAGCTCTCGGATCCACATTTTATTTTCTCAGTGGGTGTGCTCCGTTCTTCAGGGATATGTTTTAGTGCCCAATCTTTCTTAGGACGGGCAGTTCATGCCGTGACAGCCTGTCAGCCACAGTGCTATCGATGATCCTACTGGGTGCCACACCAGTGCGAGCCCGAATCCGAGTTTCAACGCGGGGCAACCATCGAAATGGGAATATAAATACAAAATTACGGGATATGATGACGAGGATATATATGGAGCAACGGCTGTACCTGCTCTTCTGAGCCTTCTCGATTGTAACTTACTTTCGTGGTCTCTATCTGTTCGGTCAAAACCAGACCCACGCTTTTGATGCCGAAGCAAAGCTTATCTTTCATTAGTGATGTCGGCAAGAGAGGCTTGAAAAGAGAGGAGTTACTGGCCCTTGGATTCACGCATCGGCAAGCCCGAATCTTGGCTACCCCTCCTCCACCTCGGCCCGTCCAGTTGTTCAGTTGGCTCAACATCAGTGCATTTGCTGTATGAGATGGCGTATCACATAAGATATGATGTACATATCGCTGTACACCTCACTCTGTTGTCAATCATTATCGTCCTTGAAATACGTTGCACGCGAACCATGACGGAATCGAAGCGGCATCATTGCGGGTTATCCTGGCTCGCAACAGAGGGAATAATGGAACTCCCTGTCCGGCCGGCAGCATATGCTATTCCGTATCTGGGAGCTTTATGTACCACCCACAGCGAACGAATAGCAGCAGCCTTCTGCGCCAGGGCCTTGTTTCTGGAAGGGCTAGAAGGACTCTCGACCATGTACCCCCTCATCATCCCATCCCACGCAAAGATGCGCCACGCATACACCTACCCAAAGGCGACTGGTCACTGATAAGAATGCGATAGGAGAGGCTGTTAGCTGCTGCCATTCGGTCACGGTTCCCCGCAGGCGACTTCTATTCGTCACTGGGAAGATCCATGTGAGACCCTGCACAGTATTGATTCCATTCAGATCGAGAGCTATGAAATTGGCGAATACGTTGCTTCGTGTCAGGAACCAAGTGGAGCGATCAAGTGATCCACTGGCTTGGCCGTTGGATCGGAACTATTTCATCGTGAATCCGAACCTCAACTTCCCTTTTTCTCGCCTCTTCTCTTTTCCCCCACCAACACAATCAAGTCTTGGATTCACCGTCCCGTTGAACCAACAATTGTGTCAGTTGCTACACATCATCTCCAAGCCTCTCTACCTCTCTCTCACTTTCAAAGTCGAGTCCTTTTCTCGAAAACACCTCAGTCCATTTGTCATACCCCGCCATCTAGACTTACCCTTTCAAAACATACGCAGATGTTGAGTCAGTATGTCAACTCTATTCATATCAGCTCCTGGCGCTTTAAATCAAAACGAAATAAACCGTCATCAAAATCAAAACGGAGTAATTGCGGACACCCAGCTGTCCAGCACCCACTCTGCAATGATTACCGCCATGAATGCTGCCAAACTTGAACACACACCAGCTGTCGTGTCTCCCAAGAAACAGCAGCATGTCATCATCGTGGGTGCTGGTATATCTGGGCTCCGCAGTGCATCCGTTTTGCAGCGTCACGGAGTTGGTGTGACAATTCTTGAAGGACGTCCGGATCGCATCGGAGGACGCATCTGCACCAGCCGCAAGCACGGGAAGGCAGCGCGAGACATTGGTAAATATACCTAGACTAGGCAATATCTTCAATTGTGGGTGGTTGGGCCATTTCCTCAGGAAATAGCTTGACCACACAATGTGGGTTGTTTATCCTTCTCCCTGGCAAGATTATGCTCACACGCCTACTCTAGGAGCCGCATGGATGCATGAGACTTCTCAAAACAAGTTGGTCCAATTGATTCCAAAGCTAGGCATCGAGTACTACTACGACGATGGAACTCCGCTCTACTACACCCGTGATGGAAGAGCCGGATCTCAGTTCAAGGCAAAGAAGGTCGCTGACGAGTTTGCCGATTATGTCGAGTGGTACTATACTGCCAATCCGGATGCTCCGGACCGCACCGTTAAGGATTTCGTTGACGAGTTTGTTGAAAAACATCCGCTCATCACGGCGTCCGAACGCAAGTGGGCTCCCCAAGCCACTCGGGAAGTCGAACTTTGGATCGGAACATCCATTGAAGAGGCTTCCTCCAAGCATTTGTCCTACTTTCTCACAGAGCGAAATCTCTATATGAAAGGAGGCTACGACAAGATCGTCAACGTAAGTACTGGGAGAGCTCATCTCGTTTCTTTTTCCCGCTGTCTCCGTTGGGGGAAGTCTTGAGGTAATTCATTCCTGTTGAACACTTACTGACTCTTCATTGCGTAGTGGACTGCTGAACCGCTCCGCAAGGATCCGGACATGATCAAGATGGGCGAAATCGTGACCGACATCAACTGGGGAACAACCGACGACTCAGTCACCGTCCACTCTCAAAAAGGAAGCACCTACACCGCCGACGCCGTGATCGTGACTGTCCCACTCGGCTGTCTCCGCCGTAACATGATCACCTTCTCGCCCCCAATGCCATCCTCAATCCAAGAAGGCATAACCGCCTTCTCCTACGGCGCCCTCGGCAAAGTCTTCGTCGAATTCAGCGAAGTCTTCTGGCCAAAAGACAACGACCAATTCATCTACTACCCGTCCCCCCTCCCAGCCGGGACACCCATCGACGAATCCTCCATTCTCTCCTACGCCACTGTCACCTCTAACCTCTGGATCATGTCTGGAACCAAAGAACTCTGCATCCAGATCGCCGAACCGCTAACTCAGCGCATCGAAGCTATCTCCCCTGATGACACCGCCACGCTCTTCGCGTTCTTCGAACCGCTGTTCAAACTCATGCGTACGGAGCCATATAAAGACCTTCCTGATCTCCTGAACATCGAGACTACGCACTGGACTCAAGACCCGCTTGCGGGTTTTGGCTCATACAGTGTTGAGAAGAACGGAGATGATGCGACGGTTCTTGTGCAGGCCCTTGACGAGCACAGAGGGTCGAGATTGCAGTTTGCGGGAGAGCATTGTATTGAGGTTGGGAATGGATGTGTGCATGGGGCTTTTGAGACGGGAGAAGTGGCGGCGAGGAATCTGTTGGGTGTTTTTGGGAAGGAGTGGGATGGGCTGGATACGACGGCTAGGAGTGTTTCTCCTTGAATTTGCTCTCGTGGGAGAGGATAGGACAGGGGGGATGGCAACATGGTATTTGAGGTGAGTGAACACCGGATGATTTATGATTGGGCTTCTGGGGAGGCTAGACCAGAATGGGATTGTGAGTCTTTCGCTTTTTGTAATGTTGACTTTTGTTTGGATGCTGCCAAATCCGCTCTTTATGACCCCCAGTTTCTTGTTTCGTTTCTTCGTTGTGGATTTCGTGCTTCGCGTATCGTTTCCGTAACTTGAATGCCTTAATTCCAATACATATCAACATGATCACCATGATGTTGTGCAAGTGAATTGAAGCTGGATTGCTGAGGACCAAGACCCTCCGCGGCGGTAGGTTCGTCTCAACGCAATACTTTCACACATCTTCGAAATCGAGGATTTCTACTTTGGTATTACAATCCACAAGGGTATGTTGTATCAAGAAGGTAGGATGAAAGCGAGCAGAACCGAGTCAAGTCTGGCTATCGACAAGGAGATAATCCCTTGCTCCTCCAGATCGAACCATTGACCATTCCGAGATCTCGCATTTTGAGCACCCTCACCCGACTCGTTCAAGTGAAATTTGGGAATACGTACACATAAATTTTGATTGTGAATTAGTCCAATCTGACTTTCAAGTAGCGAACACGTTGAAAGGCTGCCTGCTACTTTAGGAGTACAAAGCGAAATTAGGATTTGCATCCCAGGATCTCGAGCTCAAACTTGCGTGTTTAGGTATCGAAATGGAGATACCAACCCGAGGCATATCCAAGCTTTCGCCGGGATGCCTTACATGGAGACCTTCTTTGGGATCTTGCATAAAGGCTCGTCCTTTACAAAGGCAAAAGAATTTGCGTTACAATCGATCAATGAAGCCTCGAAGAACGAGAATCATGAAATTTTAGGTTCACCACGACCTCCAACTATCCAGACACTGGCATATTTTCCGAACGCCTAAAGTCCCTGCGACAAAAATCAAGATTGACAGCTCTAAATATACATTTACTATGTTACATGCTTACACTATCTGGATATTGGTTGACTAGAAGTGGGAGATCGTGATCAAGAAATGATCTGCATTTCCTCCGCTGGTCGGAAATATTCCAATTCCTCATAGTGATTGTGGTTTCCGCGTCGTTGGAAAGCTTGTTGATGCTCCCGCTGTAGCGTGTCAGTTGTTGAATCAGGCTAGATTTGCTGCTGCTCATCCGGCACTGGATGGAGGATATGAAGGCGAAGTGTGATGAGGGGTAGAAGAAGAGGGAAAAAGACTTACAAAATTCTCCTCGTAGCATTCTCTTGAGCAGTACAGTGAGACGATATCCTCTTCTAGGCAGCACTGACAGACACCGAGGGAGGAACCGAAATCTCCTGGAGTGCCGAGCTTGGGGTAGTACATGCATTTCTCTGCCATACATCTGTGGTCGTGGGCGTCGTGCTCCTCCTACATCCGAATAGTCAGCTTAGGTTCCAGGTCATCGAAGAGGTTTTAGAGAGCTCACAAAGTCCTCATTAGCATGCTCAAGCGAGCAATATACCGCTCTTCCCCTCTCCCCACCCTTCCGATCCATCCATTCACAGATCGCGCACTCGATAACCTCCTCTGTCACCAAATTAATCTCAATCGGACACCCGCCCAACGCACACTGCTCAATTCTCGGAGTCGGTTCCCTGTCGAGCATCCGCTGATCCTTCTCGGCCTTCTTCTTCTTGTTCTTCAGATACGCACTCTGCGCCATCTTGATATCGCTCAGCTTCCCTTGCAACTCCGAGACCTTCGCCGCTTGTGAATCTTGGGCATCTTTCCGCCACGATGCTAGAACTTCATCATGAGGGACCAAAGACTCAAACATGCGTGCGTGCTTTGCTTTGATAGATTTCACAGCTGGTGGGTCGTTCCAGGATGGCGTGCAGTAGTAGTTGACGTAGAGCTGCGCTCGCTGCTCGGCGGTAGTGGTGTCTTGCAATGCAGCGTTGAAGGTTGCTGCTTCCGCATTTGGTGCGATGCTTGATACGTGTTCAAGGTAGAGGTCTAAGATCTCATCTGTGCTGCGGGATTCATTGAAGAGATCTGATGTCTTGTACTTGAAATCCGCAATTTTGGGGTCGTCGGTTGGAAGAACTGTACATAGGTCTTGCTTCAGGTGCTCTCGTAATGCGCTTTGGTAGAACGAGTGAATGTCATCGAGGGCCAGATCATCTGAACTGTCGAATCGCCGTTGCATTTCTTGCTTGTATTGTGAGTTGCCGGCGTACCATGCTCGTGGGTCATTTGAGAGATAGTAATCGTGAAATGCTCGGGTAATGTCGTGTTTCTTCTTACTGCAGCGCTGGCAGTTGGGCGGACCTTCATGAGGACCTGCTTCTGACGAGGCATATAAACGATCAACTGCCGAGAGGCTTTCCTCTAGTCGCTCTTTGGATTCTCTGAAGTGGTCTCCTGTTTGGAGACGGCGGTCGTGAGACAGGGGATATGTGCTGGAGGCATTTGGGACCGATTGATGCGCCCGAAGCTGGAGTTCAACGCCCCTGCTACTGATCAGTAAAACAATCGATAGAGATGACAAGCTTCAGTAACGGAACTTGGCCTGTCTGAGCCTTATACGCTCTTCCACGGCCATATATGCTGCAATTGATATCACGTGTGTCATCACGTGGGGTATGAAAAACTTACTCCATCATTGCATCCTAGGAAAGAGCAGAAAGTCAAAGAGTGTGTCGTGGATAACCAACTGGAAGATTCAGCATGAAGAGATCTGATTGCGAGAAACGAGCGTGTTGAAAGGGGAATCTAGTTGGAATACCGAATTTGAATTGACGTTGATAGAACCTCCACGCCAAGCTTTTTATCTAGCGCGAAGGACGGAACAAAGTTTTTCCTTCGCCGACAGTATCGCAACTTTGAGCTCGATCTCCAGCCCTTTCTCTTCAGCCTCATCGTCAACAACACAAAATGGTACGTCTCTTTCGCATTCCGCAATCTCGATTGCTATATCTAACACAATCTCACAGGCCGACAAACTCCGCGCCCAGCAACAGCTCGAGGCGCTTCAAGCCCGCTACGTAGGAACAGGGCACGCCGATACTACCAAGTTCGAGTGGACATCCAACATCCAGCGCGACAGCTATGCGAGTTACATCGGACATCCCCCGCTGCTGAGCTATATGGCTATTGGAATGGGAGAGTGCAGGGAGAAGGTTAGGGCGCAGATGATTGAGGTTAGTGGTTCTGGTTGATTAGGAGAGGCCATATCGAAGTAAGGGAAAAGTGCTGATATGTGTTTGTGGCGCAGAAAATGATACAACCGGTTGGCAAGCCACCGGAGGTGCAGGATTGAGTAATTTGAGATGGCTGTGGTGGACGGTGGTATGAACCGGATGGGGTTAGATGGGAACGGATATACCAAGGAAGAACGGATTGAGGACCCTGAGACGAAACGGCTCAAGTCAAATGAATTTGCGGATCTCAAAGGGTGTCTTTGGCCCTTCTGAAGGGACACAACAGTCATACTGTGGAACTTGGCGTTGGGAGTTGAAGACATGGAAAATGAGAGCCGGTTTGTGCCAAAGAGTACCTTCCGTGAAAGCATTATTCATTAGCTGTGAAGCAGACCGAGTTGGACGCCACACAATACTCGAAAGGAAAATGCCAAAGGATTGCTCATGTGGCATGCGTGCATTCTTTCTGCGACTCATCTCCTGCTTTGCCTCCTACTTGACGTCCTACTCGGGCCAGGATCGCCGTTCATGGTTGCGTCTTCCTGCTCCTCTTCTTCTTCCTCTCCACCATCATCTCCATTCTCACCTAAATTTCGGACTTCCATTCCCAAGCTTCGTTGTAACCTCTTCTCCAGATCTTCAGGCGCGGTCTCACCATATACTTCATTTACCAGTCCTTGAATACCCTTGTTCCCAATCTCTACCTTACCGCGAGGACCGACTCGCCAGTCAATAGTCTCATCGTCAGCCGTTTTCTCTACAGTCTTGTAGATGTATTGGTCCTTGATCATTCTCGCGAGTAGAGCTTCAGTCGTGCCCAACCCGGTATGCCTGTCCAAACTCAGTCTTTCGAAATACTGGTGCAACTTGTGGTCCGGAACCGTATCATTTGGGCTCAATGCTATTATAGAGACAATCGTGGTAAATAGGCCCATGTATGCTGCTTCGTTATGCTCACTGCCGATAGTTGACGCTGGCATTATCTCTGGGCTTCTGTATTCGGGAGGTAGGATCGTCGTGAGGATGTAGTTCGCGGTGGGCTTCGAGTTACCCTTGGTCTTCAATGCAGCTGTGTCATGTTAGGCCAGGCAAGGGCAGGGAGTAAACGTGAATGACATCTCTTCTCTTTCATGGTATTCTTCGTCTTGACAGGCAGTTCCACCATCTCCATGCCGAACTTCGTTCTTAATTGATTCTGTGCCTGCTCAAACACTCTCTTGAATGCGCCGCGATGTTGCTTCCCAATCACTGACAGTTGTCAACACCTCCAGCATCAACCATAGCCAGGTCTCCCTACCTTTCTCAGATATTTCCTGCCTCTTGATACTCTTCCTCTGAAATTCGCATGCCAGCGCATATCGCACCATCTTCTTCACGACTTGATCCTGGCTCTCGTCCAGATCTCCATCAACATCCATCGAGTCGTCCCCTGCGCCTGCATCGTCTTCTGATTCATCGTCTGATTCGACTGCTTGATTTCTGCCTCTCTGCGTTTGTCTGGGTACCTCCTCTTCCGAACTTTCTTCCTCTTGAACCTGTTCTGCGTAAGTGAAGCCCACGAATACGACGAGGGGTGCTTACAGTTCGACGTCTTCGAGCGGCTGATGGCATGTTGGAGGATGGTAGCAGATCAGTAATGTGTATCCTGTATGATGCGATTCGAGCGGTTTGGCGGGGATTATTTTGTGATCTCTTTTTATGAAGGAGGGGTCGTGGGTACCATAAAGTGATGTTCGGGAAGACGCGACGAATCTGGTTGTACGCGACGAGAGGGCGGCGGGCATTGGCAGAAAATGCCCGAGCTCCGATGCTCCAAAAATTATATTGACATTCATGTACACTGCAACATCACGGAACGCAACCAATGTGCCATTTGTCGCATACATGATCCTCCGACCAGCCAGCAGTAGAGGCTCGCACATTTGCTTGAGATGCCAAAGAAGTTTAGCAAAGCGTCAAAATGTATCTGCATCTCAAAAGGCCTCCCAATCAACCACCTCGAAACCACGAGATCCTCCAGAAAGACGAAGAGTGAGGAGGGTTGTAGATGCAGATGTGGACTACAATGTCAATAATAACTTCACACAAGGCCTTGGGAATGCACTGGACTACAAGGCTTTTCGCAATGGAGTCGGCGGGGGACTGCATGGCCATCGTGGGCTGCAGGTGCAGGAGAACCGAGAACGATTGAATAGAACTACTCTCGGAGATCCTGCAGATGTTTTGGTCCTACGAGATTCAATACTGACTCTCTATGCCGCCGGAGGATCTCGGGCTATGGAGTCAATGGAACCGGAACATATCGATATATTGAGCCAGTTGGAAGAGGAAAGGGGCTTGGCCGGACAGAAAGAGGTGGAAAGCAATATTGACGCCTTCAGGCCAATGAACATGCGCCAAAATTGGGAGGAAATCAACGAGCTTGTGAAAGAGCTGCAGGATAGCTTCACAACGACCCAGTTGCAGAGATATATCCGCAATTTTGAAGGACGAAGGGAACCAGAACCGCCGACAGAGTCATGGTTTACTTCACAACAGGACGCTAAGATACGGCGTGTTACCCCATGGCTACCTGGGGTTTCAGAAATACAAGATTACTTCGACAATGATCCTCTGCGGGGGTACTTTCTGCCGTCACATACTGTCAAACAACGGGTGGCTCTGCAGTTATTGCGCGAATGCTGGATGCTGGAACTACCAGAACTGGCAGATGGGATTGGACAGTTCGAAATTGAGATCGGAAGAGAGGATATGAACCTTCTACTGAGTAAGAGCGCTATCTTACTATCATCGTGAAGCATTTTGACAATTTTTAGTGAGCAACGTATCGGTTCTTGATCATATACATTCTGACCATCTACGCCACGAAGACGAAAAGCTTGAAGCATTCAGGAAACGAAGTGTGATTCGGGTCACAGCTCCACATGTCAAGAAACCGTTCATAGTTCAAGAAATCGAATCTGCTTTGAGGCGTGCCCGAAGTGTCACCATCTCTTTGGCAGACTTGGTACCACGTAGCTCCGATAAAGTCGAGAGCAGACGGGTCGCTAGATGGATTGACAGAAATATTGACCCTGCAACTCTCCGAACACTGGGAAATCTAACTAATACCAGTATCGTTCAACAAGATAAGAAGACGGTTAGTCAACGAAAATGTGAGCCGACGACTTGCTAACGAAACCAGTTGACCATCTCTTGCATCGACATCAAGCAGAGCCCTTTAGTCTCCTCAGTGGATATAGCTCGTCGCCTTCTGTTGACCTCGACTAATCTTCCAGGCTGGAATGAGTACCAATTGGTAAGCAATACAGCAACATTGGAGAATGGTGCCCCCATCAAACATGAAGTCGGCGATACTCTGCCTTGGAGAGATCGACTTCGGGAATGGGTTCGATGGACTGCCCCAACGTCGAAAGAGGCAAACGAGGTTAGTGGATCTGTCGCAGCGGAGACGGTCCTACTTTCTACATCAGTTCCTCACCAAGGACAAGGAAAGAAGAAGACCACTTCTGGGGCTGCGTCAACCTACTGGAGCTCGAAGTATCTTACGGAAACATCCGCCATAATGGGGAAAGTCCTTCACTCAAATGTCGGTTCCTCAGAGTCGCCTCCTACAATCCTCACATTCGGAGGCAATAATCAATTACATACATTCTTCACCCAAGTCCCGAATCTGTCACGGGTTCTCAGCAAGGCACAGGTGGAAAGGTCTGGAGAAAGAATAGATTCTCTCGTACTTCGATTCTTGCCGAACCCTTTCTTCAAAACCACTGGTCCGTCGAAAGGTAAAAATGGCAATAAAGTGCCAGTCAAACGTCGCCCAATCGGCAGTCAAGCTTTTTCGGCATTTCCAGCCATCGAGATGCGTTTCGCAATTGACCGCAAGACTAAGGATGCAGTATTGCAAGAAGTGCAAGCTGTTTTACAAGAAAGCAGGACAGATGTCATGTTGCCATACAACAATATCGATGTGCGCTTCCAGCAGCGGACCACGAGCCGGCTGGACCAAAATTCCATAGACTCCGTCCGCGATTATATCCAACAAAGTGATTTGAAGATGTCAGGGTCCAAGCTCTTACAAACACCACCATCTATCCGCATTCCCATTGATAACCATATCTGCCGCGGCCCGGGCCTGAGTCTCCTCGGTGAGGTTGATTCAACGGGCGATAAGATCCCAAAGTCAAATGTCGGTGAAGTCGAGTACCTCTTCGCGGGCCTTGAAATTCGCAGCACTCTCTCCTTCGAGTATCGCTCCTGGCGCCTACGCTATACCAGCATCGAAGCCGGCAAAGCAGGTGGCAGGCGCTCCGAGCTCGCATTACGCCCCTCTCGTGATCGCAAGCCAGCAGTTGAGAAGGATTTCGTCAGGATGGCTTATGAACTGGCCTCTGAGTTCGGTGACCAAGGAAATGGAAGTCTCGTTTCTGATGCATCGAGACCGAGAAGAGTGGGCTCTGACTCTGACGCTGACTCGAACTCGGAAATTACGAGGACGATGCCCACCGATAGACCTGTTTATCCTTCCCGGTTCAAGTATTTTGCTAGAAGGATTGCCTTGGATTCCGAGGCGTTAGATGAGCTCGGCGAGCGTGAAGTCATCGATCCCGATGTTGACCATGTAGCGCCGGTGGCAGAAGCTTCGAATGAGCTTGTTGCAGCTCCGACTGAAAACATGGATGAAGGCGAAATGGACATTCAGCATGATGAGCGAGCTGCTAAAGAGATAGAGCAGGATCTCAAGAATATCGAGGACGATCGGATATGAGAGTCGATTATATGTCCGAACACGTTAGATGTGTATCATAGAACGGGCAGCTTGGACAGCTAGCGTGCATGGATCGGAGTGGGAGCATTTGCATCGGATAAGTCAGCAAATGGAATTTAATGACTGCTTGGACCTATGTATTAGAAATGTACCTTACTGTAAATTAGGAAATATATCCCACAATCTTCACCAATAACCCAGTGTCGTCCACGTCTGAGTGCCAAGGACAATCACCAATCACATGGCACATCCGACATGGTACGTCCGACATGCCGCATGCTGTTCTACTAAACTGGTAGCCGTCCATGCGGTCCCTACAGATCCAGAACATCTCTACCCAAAGGAGTCCTGCAACAGATCTGGAACCAAGGAACGTATATACAGACCTTACCAAACCCACACGATGTCACGCATGTGTTTCATCTTTGGTGAGGGTGATTCATTTTTCTACGATGGACCTCTGTCCTGGGAAAGGTATGTATCAAGAATGGCAGCCTGATAGCACTGCACTGAACGAACACTCAGGTTAAATATGCCCCGTGGGATAGAGGATGGTTTCACAGGCCTACATACTGTCATCGATCTCTACCGGCTGGCTCTTGGGTCACGGGGAGCATACTACATGAGTTTCATCAGGAATGACGGGAATGTAAAATATGTGGATGATGTAGGTCAGTGACAGAAACCCTTTGCCGAATCTGAGAGTAAACCCCACAAACAGTACACGCAAATCTTCCCCCGAACCTCCTGACCTTCCTTTCCCCAACTAAAAAAGATCATTACTCCCCGCTTCTCGATTCCACTATCAAGGTCCCAAGTATAGCCCACTCTATCCCCGATATAGAGGTCTGGCTCGGCCCAAACAACAGCTATTTCGTGCAAAACGTCCGGACTTCAAGATGGCAACATGACGGTCTTCCATCCGCACTTGTGGATGCGATGAAGATGTACAACACTAACAGCACTCGAACGAACCCTATCAGATTGCTCTCTTTCGGCTATGGAGGGAGTTATTTTGCGGCATGGAATGATGGGAGTTTTGCTTATGATTTGGTAGGATGTTCGAAGACTTTGGACGGGATGCTTGATCGGCTGCTTGACGTCCACGGACGTGGGAATGGCAGGGTGGGTGTGATAGATATTGAGGTACGTGTTTCCTAACTAAGAGCGAAGACAGCCCCAGCTGATCGAAGGTCAAAAACCAGTACATTTCAATCTCACCCTTCCTCCCCAATCGCTGGATTCTCTTCTTCAAAGATGGAACTTACTTCTGTTCCCTCCCTCCAACATGGCATGTCCTCTGCGCCTCTGTCTCAGGGACCAATGCTGCATTCTTGAAGAAACAGTACCCAGATGCAAAGCCACTGCCAAATTCGACGAGGAGGGAAATTGTGTCTCAGTTGATACAGACTGTGACGGAGCAGACTCTCACTACAATATTTACGAGCTCAAGCACTAACCCGACTGCCACTGGTGATCCAGGTGCTGGCTCCGGTGGCTATACACCGAACACAGGGAGCTCCGAGTCGGTAATTCAAACCAATGTCACGGATACGGGAGGTCTGGATTTTGGGATGGGTGAAAGTGTCGTTGCTGCACATGGGCTTGCTGGGGTGACGGTTGCAGGTGCCTCTGCCAGTTCTTCAAATAATCCTGACGGTGCGAGTGGAATCGCTCATTTCAATGGCTGGGGAGATGGTGGTGGAGGGGGTGTTCTTTATACGGGAGGCGATGGCGGAGGAGGGGGTGGTGGAGCGATTGGTGGGTTTGGATTTTGAACGATCAGCGCTTTCAGGAGTTCTTATTTTAAGCTAGTTATGTATGAGTATGTAAATGCCGCCTACTTGCTCCCAGAATGTAAACAGTGAAAGTTGCCCTCGACGTTTCAACTCCAAGTCCCCTATCGGATACAATCTGTTCTTTGTATTCAGTATCGACAATTCCAACGGAGTCTTATTCCATGTGGAAATTGATGCCTGCTAGATTTGAGAATCATCTTTCTCCTCAATATTTGACGTCTTTGTTTTGATTTATTTGCCATGATTTCGCTTGAGGGCAAAGTGGGGACAACTAGCTAGAGCAGGGCAGGCCCACAGATCTAGTCAAGATTTGCCAAGGATCAGATGACAACAGGGGACGATGAATTTTTCATAGAGGTTGATATGAAATCTGGGATCAGCAGGGTGCTGAATTTCTTGCAAAGGGCTTGTTCAGAAGCCTCGAGTGCTTGTGACTTGTTCGTCAGACTCGAAATTCGCTTGCAATCTAAGAACCGAGAAATTCTGTTTGTGAGTGTCGCCCACCTATCAAGGAATGATTGTAGGGGGAGGTCTGTCTTATTTGTCGTGTAAACTTCATTACCCGCTCACCGGAAAGGCTGGCACTTGTTCAAGTACTCTACTGATGAGTTCGCGAATGGACAGCTACCCGTTGGTACAAAAGAGACTGGAAGTGTTCGGAAGATCCCTAGATCTCCTGTCTTACACCATGGCGGTATAATTATGGTAAGACGGCATTCGCTATATTGCCACGATCTAAGGAGGGAAGGGGCAATCTACGCCTGTGCTGTAGTGTTGAATATTCATACCTGCATGCAATAATTGAAGACCTTTATTACACCTCTGGAAGCTCATTTCCAACTCCGCGAAGTGCTTCGAAGAACAGCAGGCGAAGTGCACTACCCACGATATGGCTGCACTGGTCGAAGGTGTCTATCCCAGCTGAGGCTCTCCTGAGATGGTCCTGCATCAAGTAAGGCTGCGAGTCTATTCCTACAGGGATGCATAACTTCCGCACCTCCCCACCTTGAAGATACCTGCAGAGTCTGGCTTCCGTACAAGCAGTTTTAGTCAAGGCAGTGCTCCTTGGAGGGCTCTCTAGATCACCTACCTATTGGCCCTTTGCAAGGCGCCCGGCGTGGCATGTGTGAGCACAAAATTTCATGAAATCCCTCCCATTGGTTGAAATGAGTTCAAAATCCTGCTGTATCAAGCCACCCCTGCCCGCGAGGCTTTTTGGAGTGCCGAATACCACATCGAACGTGTCACGTTTTCACAGCTAGCTTCCCATTTCGATCCGCATAAACATGAGGAAAGTTTGTTAAGCATGCTTCAAGTTTCAAGAGTTACGCGATGTACAATGGGGCAGAATACATGAAGGGGCAGAGACAGCATTGTTTGCGCCATGCTGATTTTTAATGACGCCCGATGTGTGAGACTGCGATGCGTCGGAAAGGAGGCGTAATCTCGCAGCCGAATCGTCAAACACGGCCAATCGTTTCTGGGCAGTGAGATTAGGCTTTCTTTTTTTTTGATCAGAAATGCAAATATGATTGTTGGGGCCAGCGTAGACCCCGAAAAACACACAAGGCAAAAGGCGAACCATTGCGGACCATGACCAGAGCCGCAGCTCGAGGTCCTATACCCCTCCACGAGCTTCGCCATCCGACAGTCTTCACCTTCATCTCTACATATAAACTCACAATGCCCAGCTCAATTGAATTCGAAATGGCTACATCAGTCTTCCAATTCGTCAATGCCACTGGCATTACAGCGCTACTCGCAATATGCGTATGTCACAATTTCCTCCACCTTTTTCCAATTTTTCCAGATGAAATTTGGTCAAGAATTCACTACTGACCTACTTCTACTTTTTGTAGTGCGAGTCCCGGAGATTGTTGCCCTAAGCTTCGGCATTTCAACAACTATCATATCCATCATCGCTATCTTCGTTGCCGTTCGCGTTGGTCGACGTCCAGTCAGGCCGAGAGGTACTGTAATATTGCTTTCTATCCTTTGGGTTCGACATCAGTCGAGACATCGCAACGGAGCAGCGCTGGGTTTTAGTCTATGGACAGCGAGTATGTGAAGCTGCTAACATCTTGGCGTCACCGTAGACATCGAGCTCGGCCTGGTGGACCACGAAACACAGCAAGAAACCAATCTTGACGAGATTTCCACGATTACTTCCACAGAGAGACTCTTGCCTTCAGACTACGGACCACAAAGAGATGAACTCAGACATGCTGTCGGGGATTTCCTCAATGCGATGTCGAGGATGTTGTACCATGAGTCCTGATAAATCTTTCTCGACTTTGAGTAGCGACCCGCAAAGCAATATGCTTGTTTCTCTCGGCCGATGGCGATAGTCTCGAGTAAGTGCTGAAGAATTACGAGCAGGCCATAGAACAGTCTGTCAGTTTCGACCATTCAAATACAGCAGCTTATCCAGATATCCAGAACTCAAGTACATGGGGACAAGCAGCCCTGCGGACCAAGCTCATTTCAGAGATTGATACTCAAACCTCACTACATGCCCCTCGAGCATTTGAAAAGCGAGATGCCGAATACGAGTTGATGAGCTGCTCAAAGCTCTGGATGTTATCTGCGAATTCCATCACGACTGGTCAAAGTCTTCCCCAGAGCTGAATCGATCATGCTATTTTTTTTGGAGCCTCGGGTGCTAATATCAACACATCCGAGTGTCATCGCTCATCACGAAGTCTCGGGGAATTTTGATTTTGTGGAGATAGTAGCCTCTAGCCGAACGACCGTGGACAGGCAATACAGCGCACTGCCAGAGTGCTCCGCGAATGCTCCAGATATCGCTAGTACACCGGTACATGAACCAAGAAAGCACCAGATCCGGATCTGGTCCCCAGATATTCAGCCTCGCCCTGAGTAGTTTCCCAGCAACTGCTCAAGCCTTGCGAAATCTTCGAAATCTGCAAAGCACCATAGTTCTTGCCTATAACTTCTCCTTTAACGACCTTCCCGTGCGAGATGACAACTACGATATCATGGTGCAGCCAAAGACTAGACCAATCCGTCAAGAGCAACCCGTTGCTAAGGTGAAAGGTATATATGCCGGACTAACGCTAATTGAAGCACCATGCATCGATACCAACCACCGACCATGCTGAAGGATGTACACAATTGATATCGCTTTTCCTTTCGCAGATGCTGGTCCGCAATATGACACGAATGTCATCTTCCAATCACCATGCGCATCATGACTTTTCCTCGCAAGCCAACATCAGTCCGACTCATCTGGTTTGGAGAGGTTTGGCTTCCATGTACGCAATACTGGCTCGAATGTAGAAGCACGAGACACATGCTTCCTGTGAAAGCTTGTTGCTCAGACTGCTTTTCCTCCTTCGAAAATATGCTTGCATTCATCTACTTCGCCTACTCAACGAATGCTCAAATTCCGAAACCAATTTGGCACTCGAGTACTTGTAGATGTGAGATCTTATGACTCAGACTACCTGTACCCTTCGAGAACATGCTTGCATTTATATATCTACTCCGCATACTCGATGATGGCTTTCTTTTTTGAAACTGTCCCTGCCATCGAGGACACGTGGATCAAGCATCTTGGGGATCTGGTCTGGTATAGGATGACCATCGAAGATGACGATGTTCGCGACAAGAGGTCTCTGGACTGGCGTCGTGAAAGGCTGGCATCCAAAGACAGTCATTGAAAGACTTCAGACGAGGCACTCACGGCTCAGCGCATATATCATCATCTTGCGATCATCGCAAGGCCGAATGCTTTGCAGCGATCATTCCGCATCTCAATGTTGCTTTGGCTGTTATTCAAGCGGCCTTCACCTTGGAAAACATATCAGTGCTTTTCGGAATGTGAGCCAGTACCGCATGGCCAGCGAAGACAACATAGGTATTCGTGACCGACAATTCTGCCAAGATGCGAAGTCGCGGGTATGGCAAGACGCACAACTGTGGTCGGTCAAGGAAGGCAATCCACGATGATGACATCCACAATCGAGATGTCTGGACCGTATCTAAAGACCACTTAGCTGTGTCTAAGACCGATGCAAGTGATCATTGAGAAAATGATGATGTTGATAACCTTGAAGTCTGGACGATGGTAGCGAGCCATCGTAGGCGAAGACTGGAGGCAGGGTACCTACTACTCGTCGACTATATTGCCATCTTGCAGTTCCCGCGAGACGAACTTCAGGAAACTCTCGGAGTCCTGTCACTGGCTCCTCATTTGAAAGTCATGCCGAACATGCGCTCACTACTGATCGACTGAGTCCGATGCTTGTCAGGCTAAGACGTAAACCATGCACGCTGCAGCAATTCCACTATCCCCGAACTTTATTCTGCACGACACCGTTCTCTCATTTTCTGTGATAATGGACCAACAACCGATCATCTGCATCATTATGGCACAGTAGTGATCAGGTCTAAATTATCGCAGCAGTTGTTCTAATACCCGTCGATCAATTTGCGTAGCCAATCCCGTCACTCCCACCATGAACCTTACCGGAACGGTGTGAGGCTCATAATGGACGCCTACAATCATAGCCATCTTGAATTGTATCGCTTCCACAGATAGTTATTTGGATAGCTTCTCTCGCTTCGGGCTGTAGTCGGTCGGCAGACAGTAGTATGGGAAGGCTCGCCGGAAAGCTCATGAGAACAAGGATACCATATCGCTATAATCAATGGTGGACCACTGCGCTCGAGATCGCTACCTAGGGTTGTTGGGATATAATTGATTTCGAGGGTCTGATCGGTGGAGCTCACAGTCTGCGTGGCGTGGGATGTATCCGTGACGGCAATGCTCGCAAGTGTCGCTGTCTTGTCTCAACCATCCAAACAGTCTTGGGTATACATAACTTTGAGATTGTGATTTGGGTGCCCAAAGAGCTACCCCACTGCATCTTGAGGCGGTTTTTGAAGGGTTTGTGGAGGTGCCAGTCAATGTGAGAACTGCACATAGCGATCATTATGCCAAGGTGGCATTGAAGAAAATTTCAAACAGAGGAAATGCTAAGCTTCGTACAACAGTCTAATCAGAATTTTTACGGTTGCAATTTTTGGCATTTGACGTTTTCTGTTGTCTGGCCTCGCTTGTCTGTTTACTACCCGACCGGACCCTGCAAATATTTGAGTATAAAATCTGACCAGCCGTGTTGACTCGACTACAGCGAGGCATTAATCACATTTGCCACTGCTGTTGATTTTTGTTCAGCGCACTGTTCAAAATTCTTGGATGTGCGCTCACTGTCTTGGGTTGCGCCAACTCAACAGACTGCGCCTATCTGTTCACATCCCATGGTATGAACATGATCAGGATCGAAGAAGGATGTACCAGCTCGTATCGGTGACACAGATAGTGTTCTGACACACATATCAATTTGTGTATTTCAAGCATTCAGAAAGCTTGAAACAACAGTTTTTTGAAAACTCCCAGATCGTAGGGTTAGGCTACTAGAGAATAGATACAATAGTTGACTCCGACAAACCGGTTCCATCAAGGTTTTTTAATCTTCATCTCTGGAGTGCGCTTATACTTCATGTCTCTATGCAACTAAACGCCACACTCGGTAATCGACCTCTTACAAGGCCATTGTCAGACATCGAACATGACTCTGGCCCACATCATTCTAAGAGGGTTTCCCACGTTGAATGGTGTCGGCTTGTAGACAGATTCATTATTGCGCCGTTTGACTTTGTCCCTCCTCGAATGTGGAACCTCTGTGACGACTTTGATCGCATTTTGAGTTCATTATGGTGTGGCAGATATATAATGCTCCCCCCACCCCCTCAACCAACCACCCAAAAAGTGAGAAGTGAACAATCTTCCAGACTCAAAAAGATGCAGTGTAGCCATTTCCACAATATTCCGCCATACGACGTCGACAATAGATACATTTATGAATCAAGTAGTCTGAGAATGAGAAGATTACCATGAGATGGCGGATCAATTTCTGTAACATTCGAAGCTTCGAACAAGGAATAACGTCTTGTGGGCTTCATTATGACAGAGTAAGAATGGCTCCAGATCAAATTTCCTTAATGGTCAATGCACCCACGTACTGGTGGTATGGATCGACTTAGATGACTTGCTGCAACCGGAGAGTAAGCCAAGCGAGACGGGTCACTCGACCTAATTGAATGGTGCCCTGCGACCCGTTCCGCCTTTTCGTTGCCCAGATGGCATGCCCGCCGGCACCTTATAGCCAAGGCCACAAGACCGTGTTGTTTCATGGTGGTCAATGAAAGATTCTTAAGTCTAGAAGTATTGGCTGGGTCCCAGAGCTTACTTCAGACACTAAACCTTCAGACACTAAACCTTCAGACACCAAACCTTGGAACGAATAACAAGCACGATAGGATTTCCCGAGTCACACCAAAGCTCTAGGAAGCGGCCAATACATGCAACCACAAGTGTTTTACGACTCAATAATCTCTCGACAATGAAAGAAAAAATGGCATCCAATTCCAGAAGTGAGGCACTACGTGCAATACTCAATACCGCAAAGCCTGCAGTCGCCATGTCCGCTCACAATCCGCTCAGCGCAAAGCTCGCAGCTGAGGGAGGTTTCGATGCGGTATGGGTGAGCGGCTTCGAGCTTGCAGCATCATATGCAGTGCCAGATGCAAACATCTTACCCATGGGCACACATCTCGAGATGACGAGGTCGATGGCTAATGTTCATGGTCTGGACATCCCACTTATCGCAGACCTGGACACCGGTTTCGGGAACGCCATCAATGTGGCCTACATTATCCCACAATATGAAGCAGCAGGTGCTGCGGCAGTCGTGATTGAAGACAAAACGTTTCCCAAAGACAGTAGTCTGCGAACTGATGGTCGCCAAAAGCTGGTGTCGATCGAGGAATTCCAGGGTAAGATCGTAGCTGCCAAGGCCGCCAGCTCAATGCTGGTCATAGCACGTACTGAAGCTTTGATTGCGGACTTGGGCGAGGAAGAAGCGTTGAAGAGAGGAATGGCTTATGTTGAGGCTGGAGCAGATGCGATTTTGATTCACAGCAAGAAGAAGACTCCGGATGAGATCCTGTCGTTCTGTCGAGCTTGGCCGGGAAAGTTACCTTTGGTCATTGTCCCAACAAGCTATCCACAAATCTCATTTGCGGAGATAGGGAAATTGAACAAAGTTGGCTTGATTATCTGCGGTAATCATGCAATCAGGGCTTCTGTGGCTGCCATGAAACATGTCTTTCAGCGGATCTTGAAGGATGGCGGCATTGCAGGTGTTGAGGAAGAGATTGCGACAGTTTCCGAGGTTTTCCAGCTGCAGGGAGACCAATGGATGCGAGAATTGGAAAGGAAGTATTTACGGTGAAGCATGTCAAGGGAGGATAACCAAGTGAGCCTCGTGTAATCGGGGGGTTCTGTCATTAAACAAGACATTTAGTATGGGCTTTCTGAATCGAATGGCTTTGCTCAAATAGCTCCCTTTTCGTTAAAAATGGTAAAATAAGATGGGATCAGAGTATCAAGTACGGTCTCAACCAATTGAACGGAGTAACTTTTGGTCAACTCTTCTGTTCAAGGCTCACTTGGAACCGTCACGTGCGCGAATTTGTTTTCTTTCTTACCTTGTTCTCGGCAATTAGGATCTGTAGAATCGAGAGTTTCTAACTTAGGCTGCTGCATTTGTATGATCTGTTCACGGAGTTATTTTTTAAGCAGGAAAAGCCACCTCCCTCCCAAGGCTCTTTGCAACCCAGTACCCCACAGCCTCCCTAACAATATTGTTGCTGCTCCACCTCCTATCTGGATGTACCCTGTTCGAGAAGTGCAACCAAAAGCTATTTGAACCTCGATCAATGACCATACTCGTTCCCGTAAAGCCAGTGTGGCTAGCAGTGAGGAGACTCGCCATCGGCCCCGCTGTGTAGTATTGGTTCAGTTCAAAACCCAATCCATGATCTTCGCCAGGAAACCTCGTGTTGAAGTTCTTGAATATCAGGTCAACACTTTCATGTGACAAGATTCGGTGACCACCGTACGTGCCATTGTTCAGAATCATCTGGCAGAACTTTGCTGTGTCGCCCACCGTGGAGAACAGTCCCGCATGTCCAGATACGCCATTGAGCGCCCAAGCGTTTTCATCGTGGACAGTTCCCCGAACTGGCTGAGGTCTATGTGGCTCTTCTGGACCCAAGACGTCGATCTGAAACTCCTGAGTCGCCATATTTCGATAGAATGGGAACCTCCGCCCCTCAATGTTGCCGCGATTGAAGAACGTTTTTGTCATGCCGAGTGGGATGGTGTACTGAGAGATCTGTGCATCGATTGAAATCCTGGTGATCTTTTCGAGGACGATGGCCATGGTCATGAAATTCAGATCCGAGTACAAGAAAGTGCTTCCTGGTGGGTTGATGATTTTCTGAGTGATGATCGCATTGATTCTCTCCGCGTACGTGGTGTAGTTAGACGAGAAGAGTGATGGAATTGGGTCGGCGTCGAAACCACTCGTATGGGTGAGGAGCTGTAGGATCGTAATATCCTCTTTGCCATTGACCGCAAACTCTGGGATATACGAAGACACTGTAGCGTTCAAGCTTAAATTTCCAGTGTCCAGCTGCCTCAGAGCTGCGACAGTTGTGAACAGCTTTGTGAGACTGGCCATGTCATATATCGTATCGACTGTAGCATCCTCCCGTTTACCCGGTGGTAGGTAGGTTCCATTTACATCTGAATAGAGATTTCTCTTTCCGACTGCGAACGCAGACACAATTGTCGAATCGTGAGCTACCAGAGTTGCGGATCCGGGTTCGACTGGATGTATCAGATTATGAGTGGGAGCACCATAGTTCGCTGGACGTGTATATGCTGTCAGGTTTGCAACCATCTGTCTGAGAGGTGATGATTGCATTCCAACAGACTCGGGAGCTCCATATCGGAGTGTATTCCCATGACGATTGGATTGGTCAGTGGGCGCGCCAAGAGCTCCCGTTACCACAATCGAGAGGTAAACAAAGCGCATATTGCCTGGAGTGTGGAGTCTTGTTCCTGACCCAAGAAGACATTCCTGAGGGGTCTTTAAGACACTTCTCTGCAGGTCCCAAACATTGTTGTGACGTACAACCTTCCTTACACCACAAACGACCTTCAGTAGCAGCTTGATCGCACCCGCAAATACACCTTCTACTTCGAGAAACACGGCCTGTGGCGGATGTTCACACGCGGAGTTACGTTTCACTGCAATATGCAGATCATCGGTCCCTAACGATGAAAGACGTTGATCACTTTTAGTACATCTCAAGAATGGGGTGCACGGAAGTCTCGTTGGCGACCCGCGCGTTCGGGTTGGCGGTGCTTACTTGTGATCGACTTTACCCAAGAGAGGTAAGACGGCCCGGGACGATATTTTGATTACTCTGCGCATTGTCGTCGGAGACATGTAAGGAGCACTTGGCCATTATTTGACAAACTTTAGCTTCTATCAAAAACTTTCCGAGACCCTTTACTCAGCAGATCTAGCCTTAACTTCAACTCCCCAGATGCGCCGAAGTCTTACAAATCTATGTCTACCATAGCGGATGTCATTATGACTTCAATCCTTGAAGTCCTTCATGGTAACCTCTTCAACCTCAGCTCCGGGAGCAACAGTCGTCATCGTGACGGTCCATACAGTGGGCAAAACGATTGCCAAAGAACCCATTGACAAGCCCCAATTCATCCCCAATTGTGTCATTGGTGCTGTGTGCAGAGCATTGATTCTCCATGCCATGGCTCCACCGGTTGCCTGGAACGTCTTGTATGCACCAACAAGAACAGCAGCTCTGGCAGTAGAGTTGGACTCAGTACCAATCAGCCAATAGCAGAAACCTTGCCACAAGGCATCGTAGGCTCCGTAGAAGATGTAAAGAAAGATCGGACCAGTAGAAAGAGATCCGTCTGTGTAGTCAAGATCTTGCTTGTGGCCGTTCCCGACACGGCGGTCTTGCCATTTCTGAAATGCGTAGCCACCTCCCCAGATAGCCATACCTGTTGAAAAGAGAACGACCCAGCCAAGCTTGGCTCTTGCTGGTCTTGTGAGAAATGGAAGATCAAGAAGGACCCCAATGAGCAGCCCACCGAGCATTTGTGCAATCCAATACAAAGCCCCATTTAAGGATCGTGTTCGAATGTTGAAAGTCAGCCCATTGACGTCATTTTGCTGGTAGGAGTAGAATACGTTGGCACTTTCCAGATATCAGCGAAAGTGTTTCCGAGCCCAATGGGAAATTCTTACCAGAAGAAGAGTGGTAACATGCATGCCACCCGCCAAGTGAACAGGGTCTGTATGGTAGTCTTGAAACCGTCCTTGAACGAGTGCTTTTCGTGCTCAACGGCTGCGTGCAACTGAGCAAGCTTTATTCTTGACGGGGAGCAGATGAAGATCCCGAGGACCCATCCAAACAGCATGATTACCATCAAAGCAATATATGTTGAGTCGGAAACAGTCCCACTTTTCGAGTGGAAGTTCAATCCAAAAGAAGCGAGTGAGCCAACTCCACCCCCGAGATTGAAGATAATCCAGAAGACAGCAATGGCGAGTCCTTTCTGTGACTCCTTGACGTAAGTAGTCATTATAGCTCCTTGCACGACCCAAAGCATAGATGCACCAATACCAAGAATTGCTCCGGAGGCGATAACGAAAGCTCCATTGTCATGATCTGCTTGTTGTAAGTACACTGGGCAAACCTCATCATCGGTATCAACTCACGATTGAAATTCAGCAGACTTCCACTGTACAGAGCGTATGTCCATCCACCGAGGAGAAAACACAACCGTGGCCCAACCAAAGAGAAGAAAGGTCCTGCAACAATCAAAGCAGTTGCAGCGGTCGCAGAGAGGAGAGCCACTGTCGCATTTGCTGCAACTGTGGGGTCAACTTGTCCACTTCCTCCAAGTCCACCCAAGGCATTGTACATCTGCTTTGGTCAGCAACGAAACTAGACTTCGAATGTTGAGGACTTACCCCAGGGCAGCAAAAACATATAACACTTATCAATATGATTTGTGTCCAAGGATTCGCATAGAAGTCCTTCAGGCGACTTCCCCGCTCTGCGCCCGCTTCGACATCATTTCCTTGAGTTGCTACTTGCTCCTGAGTAGACATTGTGGAGGGTATCTGAGAAGATGATTACTGTTGTAAAGACTGTGAAACGGACAAGTTATTGTTTCAAAGCTTGTGACTTTCCAGTCGGGCTCTTCAGGGTCAAAATCATGCCACTCTTATACTCAATCAGCTCGGAATCTTGCTTAGAAGTCCGCAAAGTTCGCCGAGCCGTAACGTAGGGTGGGCTTGAGCCGCTGCTGATAAGAGTGGCAAGGAGACGGACAGTGGGAGTGTAACACGAGAGCTCGGTCGGCTGCTAGTAGAAAGCTGGAGATAGGTCCCGATGCGGGGAAGATAGCTGTCAGACTTGACAAAAGGAGAATGCAGCGCTTCGAATCCCACCTTTGTGGAAGAGGCGTGCGATGGCAAAGTAACGTAGCAGAAATACCCGAGGTTGCCGAGCCGCCCCGGATTCGTGTTGATAGATAAATTGGTGTTGGTGCGAAGACTAGTTAGTCAACCGCATCCTGCCAAGGATGGAGATGATCTGCATTGTCACGATAGCGGCATAACTCAAACTTCCCCTGAGCCGGGCTGTAACGTGAAGAGTAAAAATTTTCAATGAAGTGAGACCTACTTCAAATGGTCAGAGGCGTGTTTTGACTTTCTAGTCGTTCTCGTAGACTTCTGAAGCAGAAATGAGTGTCGACAGTCAATCATGACCCCCACTATCGTCCTCGATGGACTGCAAACAGAATCGAGAAATACCAATAGCAGCGAGATCGATAAAGTCCGCACACTCGATCTTTGTCGAATCATCAACAAAGAAGATGCAACAGTTGCGACAGCAGTGAACAATTGTCTTCCAAACATCGCCGACGCCATAGATGCATTAGCGAACCGAGTTCGCCAAGGAGGAAGGGTGATATATGTTGGCGCAGGCACAAGTGGGAGGTAAATACAAAGTACTTCTTTGAATACGATCATTCTGACAATCGCGACAGATTGGGTGTCGTGGATGCCTCCGAAATCCCTCCCACATATTCTGCGCCGAGCGAACAATTCGTGGCTTTGATCGCAGGCGGAGATGCTGCTCTTCGATTTGCCCAGGAGGGTGCCGAAGATGATGTCCTGGCGGCAGAAACAGACCTGAAATCTCTAAATATAGATGGACGGTTAGATTGTTTGATTGGTATTGCTGCTTCCGGAAGGACACCGTATGTTCTGAGATGTTTATCTTTTGCGAAGTCACTCGGCTGTGTTACTGTCGGTGTTGCATGTTGTGAACCTTCAGCGATGATGGAAGAAGGAAACGCAGATCATATGATCAGTGTGGTCACTGGACCGGAGGTGATTACTGGAAGTAAGTGCATAAGAGCTTGAACTCATGCTGGCAATCATGACACCACATCATTCACTGTGGCAGTTGCTAACCGAGTGCTCGCCTAGGCACGAGAATGAAAGCTGGAACCGGTACCAAAATGGCGTTGAATATGTTGAGCACTGGAGTAATGATAAAAGTCGGCAAAACATATGGGAATATGGTGGGCTCCCATCCAAGATTTCGTTGTGAGTTGTTGCAGCTGACACATCTCAGATGATCGATGTTAAGTCATCAAACCTCAAATTACAGCAGCGATCCAAGAATATTATTCGCACAATATGCGGCAAGAAGGCTCCCTCCGCGGAAGAAGAGCTGGAAAAACTACTCGCTTCTTGCGGCGGAAGCGTGAAATTGGCTGTAGCGACAATCCTTCTCGAGACCACAGTTCCAAAAGCCAAGCAAAAGCTGGACGATGCTGGCGGCGTTCTTGCAGATGTCCTTACACATTCGAAGCCTCAGCACGTAGAACGAATTGCCGGTGGAGACCTTGTTCTATGCGTTGACGCTGGAGGTAGCAAATGTTGTGCTGTCATACTGGGAAAGAATGGAGAGCTGGGGCAGGGGGAAGCTGGAGAGTGCAACGTATCCAATGTTGGTCTTGAAGCTGCAGTATCGTCCATCTCGCTTGCGATACAACGAGCTGTTGATTCGTGCTCGGTATTGAAGAGAGTATCATTCGAATCGCTTCCATTCCAGTCAATCTGGATTGGACTGGCGGGGTATGACCGACCGCACATCATGAATCGCATCAATCCACTTATTTTCAGTCTATTTCATTCCGATTCGAGAAGCAAATTAAAAATCACGAATGACATCGAACTTCTGGCCAACACAGTGGCAGATCAAAACAACATTGACTCTGTAGTTGTCTTGGTGGCAGGGACCGGATCGATTGCCATGAGTTTCGAGCGTCAAGATAGGCGACTTGAGAGGACAGGACGTTCGGGAGGCTGGGGTCATCTACTTGGCGACGACGGCTCTGGATATGGTATAGGGCGTCAAGCATTGAGACTTGCTTTAGAGTCAGCCGATGAGATCAACTTGCGGAAACAGGGTGGGCGTGCCGAGAACTGCGAAGATTCACTGGTACAGAAGATTTTCGAGCATTTTGGGTTGGAAGGACATCCAGAGCCTCCAATACACCTGCTGAATCAGATTCTCTCATCAGATCATAGCAGTCAGGAATTCATGAAGCCTACGAAGAGGATTGCCGAAGTTGCAAAAGTGGTGGTCAACTCAAGCTCGTCGAGCAAGAAAGCTGTGGAGCTGCTGAAAGAAGGCAGTAAATCACTTGTGCGCATCGTGTCTTCCTTGGTCTTGAATCAGGGAATAGAAGCTTCAAGAACATCCTTGGTATTAGCTGGAGGTCTGCTGCAGAGCGAGGTATATCAAACGATGTTGTTGAACGACCTGGCAGCTGCCGGATTGGCTTTTGGAGACATCCAAGCCATTCCACAGCCAGCTTTGATGGCCGCCAAGAATCTATTTCGCAAGTGTGGCTGAGATCATTTGTAGAGATTGTATTATAGAAAATTTCTACACGTACATGTTATTCGTTCTGTAACACTTACTCACTTAGAGTTGATGGAACAAAGAGGAACTCACCAAATACATGATCAGTCTCGTGACACGTGACTGCCAACTGCGCGGTATTCCCCCAAGATGATACTTGCGCAACAGGACGTCTAGAGTTCTTCAGTTCGGAATCAAGAAGGAAGATTTCAGCGTCCCAATTGGTAAGTCTAGATATGGAAACATAGCAAGTCTTCAGGTCGCTTCCACTAATGAGCATCTTTTGGCTGTTGAATTTTGGTCGCGGTAGAGCCGCAATCCTCAATTTCCAAGGGACACTTCGTGAATGCTCGTTCGGAATTCTCACCAAGGCTTCTCCACTGTCCTCTCTTGGTGGGTCAATTTCGAAGATGGTGAGAGTTATGGTCCCATCAAACAACAAACGAAGCGAGGATCACAAGCGAGTGAAGTGGTGACGTCACGATGTCGGTCTTGGCCAGATTTCCCCTTCTCTTCGCATTCGCAGAATATCTCGGCCCATCCCTGGACCTTCAAGTAAACAAAGACAACATGAACCGTTCTTCCGTTCCTGCAGTTCGATTGAGCTGTGAAGAATGCAAACGACGGAAGACTAAATGTGATAAATTGGTTCCATGTACTGCATGTAAGAATGCAGGCATCAAATGCAACACGGTTCAACGCGCAAGAAAACCCCGTGGTCGCACTGCTCAGCAGAAAGGGGGCGAGATTGATACTAGAGTTGCTCGGCTCGAGGACCTCGTGAAACAGCTGAAGGTTCGAAGACAGAAGGCTGCGCGATATTCCTCATCTAGTAAAACTTCTCACTGACATTTCAAAACTAGGCCCAGGTACAATCTGGCGGTCAGGGAAGCGAAAATAGCCACGATAATTCTGGCAGACAATCGCCCCAAAGTCCTCTACCGAAAGAGTCCGATACCCTTCAAAACTACGTTGCTCCAGATTTCTGGGAAGCTCTTTCTCAAGAGGTAAGATTTGAAAGCTTTGCTATCTCAATAACCTCGCCGCTCACTGGTTACAGGCCAAGGGAATCCGAGAGATTTTAGAGGAAGTTGAGCACGAAGACTTACCAAGCGAGCATGCATCTAACTCACCAATGTCTACGTCAGAGCCAAACTCTATGACTGGGAATCTCCTGTTTCATCACCATGGCCCAAATGTATTTGGTGATCCAACTCAAAATGTCACTCAGGAAATGAAAAATATCCTCTTTCCGATTTATAAGACCAGGGTCGATTGCATTGTCAAGGTACTTCACTGGCCTTCCACAATGGCTTCGATTGGGAAGAAAGACTCAGACGCTGTGGATGCGACGGAATCAGCTAGGATAAAAGCATTAGACTCAGCAATGTGCTACACAGCATTATGTACCATGACTGATGAAGAGTCAGAAATTTCATTCTCGTGCAAGAGAGAGACACTGAGGGAGCAACTCCGTCTCGCCGCTGAATCTCGCATTTCCAAGGCCAGATTCCTGGAACAGCCCAATCTGATGGTTTTGCAGGCATTTCTCATATACCTGGTGAGTCGATCCCAAAGTTATACTTTCACAAGCTCACACTGATCAGCTTGGTCTCCGCTGCTCCACAACAGACGCCTCAGCATGGGCTTTACTTTCACTTGCGGTCCGCATTGGAAGCGCACTCGGCCTTGGGTCAGAAGACCCAAGCAAATTCCCCATTTTTGACCTTGAAATCCGACGAAGAGTGTGGTCCTCGATCGGTCTTTTAGATGCACAGCTAGCACTTGATCGAGGTGCTCCAGCTCTATTGTCTAGTCAGGAGCTCCAGCAGCCGCCGTTGAATGTCAACGACTCGGAAATCTATCCTGGATGTCCTCCACCTCCGGTTTCCACTGGTTTCACTGACATGTCGTTCGCGTCGATGACACACCGTGCTTCTCTCTGCCAGAAAACAGTGGAGGAAATCCCTCCGGACACTGATGATTCCTGGGATAGGTGGAAGGAGAAGCTTGCTGTAATTAATGATTTTGAAGCATATGGCTTGCTTCAATTCTCAGACATTGATGCTTGGTCGCCTCCATTACAAAAATTTGCTCAAGCAGTTGCTGGCGGCAGTTTAGCGAATATCAAGCTTATGACAAGACGGCCACCACATCGAAATCGCCAAACAAGAATCCCTCCATGGGACGATTACGATGTCATGAAGTCGACGACCTGGATTCTAGAGCGATCGCTCTTCAAGCAAGCCAATTCGGAGTTCAATCCTTGGGCATGGTTTACGTGGGTGAAGTGGTATGCTTTGGCTGTACTCCTCGCAGAGTTGTGTGGGCCCGTAAAGGGTCCGGAGGCTGACCTCTCATATGTCGTGGCTCAAAAAATATTCGTCGATTATGCTCAGGTGGTTGCTGATAGTCAATCTGGTATGCTGTGGAGACCGATAGTAAAATTGATGCGTCGAGTCCAAAGTCTGAGAGGTAGCACAGTGGATGGGATGTCGAACTTGCTTGACTCGCCTCCATCTGCATCAGAGCAGCCTACCATAACCAGATCAGAAATCGATCACCACAATTTCGCCAACCTCAATATCAATCAGCGGCCTATACCCCAAGGCCCGGCGATCGCGCTTGATCCGTATACTCCAATTCCAACTATGATTCAAAGCAGCGATATCTCGTACGATTTGGTGAACAATGAACGGGACCAAGCACTTGGAGTGGATTCTTTCCCCAGCGACGACCTTTCATGGGCCCACTGGGACAATTTCCTCGAAGACATGAACAACCCAGCTAGCTTCGACTGGGCAATGGACTGGCAGAACAATGTTCCGTTGCAACCTTAATCCTACATCCAAACTCAATCATACTCATCAACAAACAACAGATGTCGCTCCTGGAGACAGTCTCTCGATGATCTCGCACAACTCCTTCCACAGCCTCTTCTGAACGCGATCGCCTCCCTGACTCCTCACAAATGACGACTCCGTCTTCACAAGACACTCACTCAGATACTGTCCATGAGTCTCGAGACCGGCAGTGACACCATGCACCAGCGTCCGGCTCCCCGCCTCTGCAGTCCTCCCGATCATCGCGAAAATAGCCCCGACAATCCTCCCTTTGTCATAATACCTTGACAGCTCTGTCGCACACCCTGTGAAGGTTGGAACGTTAGCAAATGCTCGTTTAGTCGTGACTAGGGAGTACTCTTGAGAGTGGAGTACTCCTCAAACACTCGATCGGGAGAACACAGGGGCTGCCAGAATAACGTACAACCAGGATTAACACAGTTCACCACGACTGGACTGCTCTCCACACCCAGCCTCTCCGCAATCTCCTTCTCGCACATCTGCACCATCAACTTGCTCAACTCATACCGACCCATCATATCAGTACTATCCTCCTCACTCAAGACCTCGAAAATGCTCTCCCCATCCTCAACTTCCAGCTGCGCACTCGGCGCGAAAACATGCTGCATTGAGCCAACGATCACGAGATTCGTGTGCGCGCCACTCGAATTGGCTGTCTCTTTCAACTTCGGCAAAGCCAAGACAGAAAGCATGATCGTAGAGATAACATTTACGGTCAATGAATTCTCGTATCCCTCGGTTCGCTCGAAGGTCACGGTTTCGAGACCAGCATTGGCAATAAATCCATGCAGCATCTCCAAGGTCTTCAGCCGCTCTCCGAATGCTAGTACAGACTTGAAGCTGCTTTGATCGACTTGCCAGACTTCGATCGCGGTCTTGGGAGATGTGTGCATTTTCAGGATGACCTTCTTCGCCTTCTCACCCTTCTCAGTATTCCGGCATGCGAGGATTATCCTGGCCGCTTTGAGATTGGCGCTGCCATTCATGTCAGATAGAATATAGGGAGGAAGGGATGTCTGGTTTGATTGGACATACAGATGCTTTGCACATTCGAGACCAAGACCTGTGTTTCCTCCTGTGATGATATATGTTCTGTTTGAGAGGTCGACGTCTGGAAGGAATGGCTTGCCAAAGATCTGACCGCCGAGGTATTGGCGGATTTCAGCGATGGAAGGCATTATCGATGCTCAGGGCAACTACTGTGAGGTAACTCAGAGAATTCTGTGAGACCGAGATCCGCGTGTTTGAAGATATGATTGGAAATGCTTGTCGACCTGAGCTCTCAAAATGCTGTTGGGGACACTGAAAGTCTGGGCGACATGTCAGCATCTTTATACCCAACAATACATTCAAATTTGTTCGCATATCCACTTCAGCAAATTTCAGAGCGTAAAACCTCCACAAACATGACGATACCTCTGTGCATTTAAGATCTTCAAAAGCCGTCTGGCCGTCCACTCCACGAGATTCGCTTAGCGAGATGCCAAGAAATTCCAAAAACCGCAAACACCGTTCTTCAGATTCTGTGACGAGTGTAATGATTGGCAGTCCGAAACACGGCTCGGAAGACGGCACTCGACCGGAGTCCGATGATTTGAAGCTTTCGTATGGGTCGTCGAACTTTCGTGATGCGCATTGCGGATTGCCATGTGAGTGTGGTGCTGACATCACCGCTTTCGTCAACGCCAAGGTTGGACAAGAAGGATTAGGATTTTTATATAATGGACAGGCCAACAACCTCAACCAAACTGTGAAATGTGTAAACACACATAACGCATAAAAATCGATAAACCAATTTCTCTTCCCAGACAATCCGTAATTTCAATCAGCTCGGTCCATATTAAAATGTCTCACTCAACGACAACTCTCGTTCAAGTTATGAGTATTTCAACTGCGCTCATCGCATCAGGAGGGATCCTCAGTCTCGTAAGTGACTTCTCCTCAGCTTGAGCCCAACAAATCAAACATAAACACATAACTGATCAAGCGAAGTCATTCTTCAACATTCCCCTCCTCGAATCCCAACCAGCATCCCGCTCCCTCCCTCAAATCCGCTGGATCTTCTCCCGCGGCTCCCACACCTTCCCTACCGCCGCAATCCTCTCCACCACAGGCTTCCTCTACCTCTCCGCCACCTCCCTTCCATCCACTCAATCCCTCTTTTCAATCCTCAACCTCGCAACCAACTCTCGAACCGTGAATGGAAATCTCCTTGCCGGAGCGCTCAGTATCAGTATCGCGCTATTCACAACTCTAGTGATGATCCCAACGAATTTCGCACTGATTGAGAAGAATGAGGATTTGGGCGGAGCGAGGAGTGAGAAGAGTGCTAAGGAGAGGGAGGGGAAGGCTGGAGGGAAGAGTGCGGAGGAAAGTGTAGCCGGGAAGGGGGATGTCAATCAGATGGAGGATTTGAGTGGACCGCAGGAGAAGACTGAGAGGGATGGGGCGGAGGAGGAGGAGAGGGTTGTGAGGGAGTTGTTGGTGAAATTTAAGTGGTTGAATCTGTGTAGGGCGGTGCTGATTGGGGCTAGTGGGGTGGTGGGGTTGGTTACTGCGATTGCTTGAACTAGATGAGGGGGGTTAGAGAGGTGGATGTAGACTGTTATGAATGGATCCGAATAATTGAGTGGATGGACTGATTCCAATGCGACTTATATCACCGTACTGAACTACATCGCATAGTCTACGGTCTAAGCACCAGGCCTTTCCCTCCACAGAAAGGCAGAATCGGCATCCAGCTCGTCATCAATGCTTTGTTCTGCACTATCTCCTCCTTATGCTCCTCCAACTCATCCACGTCCCAGTTGACACTTACCATGCTTCCCTTCAAGAAATCTGCTCTCGGCTGTACGAGATACAAGGCTAGCATACCCGTGAGATCAGCGTGGTCTTTGGCGAATGGGAAGAACCCTTCTTGTTGCATGGCCGTCATGACCATGCCTGGCATTGTCGTGAAGACGCGCAGATTAGGGAGTTCTGGGATTATGTTAGCATGGATTGATTTATCTTAAAATGAAGCTTAGAGATAAAGCGAAGGGGAAGGAAAGGTGGCCTTACCTATTTGGAGATGCTCGCTGAAACGCTGCTCGGCTAGTTTGCTGATGTTGTATGCAGATCCACCTGCATTGAGAAATCCTGCTCGCCCGGAAGAGACATTGATGATTGTCGCTGTCGATTCTTTGGGATCTGGTTGCGAGTTGATGAAGTGGTGTGTCATGCTGTAAAGTCCTTTTACATTGTTTTCCTGCATTAATCAGTAAAGTCCTCCTCACATTTTCGCTTGCAAGCCTTGAAAGAAAAGGGGATGGGTAAGAAGATGAATTGGAAGCGAGTGTACTTACCATTGTCTTCCACCACTTCTCGACTGGAGTGTCAATGACATGGCTATCTTCCAATATGCCAGCATTGTTGAGCAAAACATGGGCTGCTCCACCAAAAGTCTTCTGGATTTGTGCAAACAATGTGTTCACATCATCCTCGTTTGAGATATCTGTCTTGAAAGCTAAGATCTTTGTCGAAGGACTGATGGCTTTCAACTCCTCGGCTAGTTTATTAAGCGCAGAGAGATTGCGAGCTGTGATCACAATTCCCTTCGCTTCTGCTCTAGCCCAGACCTTGGCTGCGGCCTACAGTATCGACTGTCAGCATTCTTGCGTCAAGTTTGGAAGGTCTAGCAGGGTAGATGTACTTCTCCGATACCGATACTTGCACCTGTGATGATAATTATTCTGTCCTTTTGCGAGTTGGACGGGCTGGTCGGAAGGATGGCGGGGTATGGGTCTCGACGTAGAGTTTTGGTTGCCAGGAAGGGGTTGCTGAATTGATCGGGATCGACTGCTTCTCCCATTGCCGCGAGTTATCTATATGATATTTGGTGAGGTTGGTATTTATCGTAAGAGCTATCGAATGAATGTATGAAAAATCTTGATATTCTCCTTCTGAGACGCGAGGAACTCAGTGGAGAAACGTGTTTCGAAATCCGAAAAATGTGAGAAAGGACGATGAAGCACTTTCAAAGGAGAGCTGAAAACGTGGAGAAACATGTATACTATATATGTAACATCCTTGACAGCTTCTCATTATCATCAGCTATGAGCACGTTGTTTCTTGGCTCACTCGTACAATGTAAAGTGTGCTTCAATTGACCCCGCACACATGTTTTCAATCAATCACTGAGTTACCGGTGAACACAGATAGCCTTATGATAAACGTCTTCATGTGACCGAGGAATTAATTGAAGAACCAATTAGATCGCTGAAGTCGGAACCACTCCAAGCAATGTTACAAATCAAAGGAAGCCAAACATTTTGATGTGAAGGGTGGAAACCAAGCCTCCAAAGTGTTTCGATGGATAATAGCCCGCATATATCCGTACATGCGGAAATCTACTCGGGATGATTTTCTATCAGTCCGACTGTTATGCGTGCGTTTGGTATTTTGCCCATCCTTGAAGAGAGTGGGAGATCTTAGATTGGTCATCTTCCTCGGAGATACAGTAGCCTCAGGTACCTTCTCCGAATCACTTTGCTTGATGGAGATACCTCTACAAACGAGTGTCGTGAACCAGGACAAAGACAAAGAATTGGAGTGATGATACAGCGTTGCATATATCATGGGAGAGGTCAAATTGGACATTATTGAATGGTGATGCATACATATTCCTGTTAGGACGAAGACGACTGAGGATCATGATTAAGCGAGCCTGTGATGACTCAGTCTTTCCTCCTTTCACGACGGTAACAATGTGCTCACATCCTTGAGCTATTCAAGTAGGGGCGTAGCAAGATTGCACAATAATGTCAGCCTATTCCAGTTCGGGGAGATATCATTGTCGCGAAATGAGCACTGGCTCCAATCTTACATTCCACCTCTTCCCCCACCTCCCCCCAGAAATCCGCTCAAAGATCTACATCCTCGCCCACCCACCACCCCGAACAATCACCCTCTCTCTTCCCAACTACCAATACAAACCTTCTTACTCAACGCCACCACTCTCCTTCACATCAGGCTTCGCGCACCTACTAGTGAATCGAGAAGCCCGTGCTGTGTTTCTAGCGGAATATCCTAGATTGTTTGTCGGATATCCATTCCCTGCAAGGAAAGATAAGCGAGGAGAGATTAAGATTGGAGGGAAAGGGGAAGGGGAAGGGAGAGGCTGGTATTTCAATTATGAGAAGGATTCTCTGGGCATGATGTCTGGTTTCAGGGGGTTGATGTATTTTTTGAGGAGGTTCCCGGAGGATATGAGGGGCGTTAGGTGTTTGGATGTTATGCCTACTGGGCATTGTGGAGGAGCTTTGAAGGAGGATGGTTTGGGGATTAGCGGTTGCCATGGTCTCAATGGAATTCATGGGCAGATTGAAGACGAGGATGAGCATGGGGGTATTAATGAGAGGACCGTGGTAAGAATGGGGATGGGGATGGAGATGGAGATGCGGTTGTCTGATATGACAAACCTCAGACTCATCGCCATCAGGATCCTGCCTAGTCCAGCAAGGAGGATATATGAGTTCCAGAACTGGCGCTACGCACCGTACTATCGGAATTGTGTGAAGAGTATCGTGCTGGCTTTGAAGCGAGGCAGAGGCAGGGTGGGAAGAGGTCGAGATGTGAAAGTCGCGCTTTGTCATGAGATGGTGGATTATGATGATACGGATAGTTTCGCGGGTATGAAGACTAAAGCATTGAGTGATGAGGTCGAATCTAGATTGAGAGTCCTGGGTGTGCTTGGTCCTGGTTGTGGTGTGAGGAGGGTTGGTGGGGAGGTGGATTTCGATGCGGTGTGATGTTGACTTGAGAGTGTTTGCGCAGAGGCGGGTTACAGTCTTGGAATCTCTGTCTGTTGATGAGGCGATATGAGATCAAGAGCGCTGTACTTCGAACTTATAAATTGGTTCATATACACGGAGTTGCGATGAATGACTAGAGGGCTGAAGGAACTGCTCTCGCTGCTAGCATTGAGATGAGCTTGGCTAGGTCTGATATGAGATTATGAGTGTCGGATTTGGGTTATGAGATTTGCGACGTGCAACAAAACCTTTGGCGGTCAATTTTGTTGAGCGATGCCGGGGAATTTGTCTTGAATGTCATTTTCTTCTAGATGACAATGAGGCAGCGAGAAAGAGAAAATGTGATCGACATAAGATTTGGATGAAAATGGCAAGGCTGTCTGGCGGACATGATTTTCACTATGGCCAAGAAGCTGTAGAATTTGTTGTTACACTGTAGCTAGAAGCACATTCTATTCGTCGTCCTCATCCTCATCATCCTTGATGGGTTCCACGATGAGATTCCCGCTTCGTCCAACTCGTTCGCCAATCGTCCCGCCATCTTCCACCCCGTATACAACCCTAGGCAACGTTTGCACCAGCCTGAAATCAAATTCGTGCTTGTATCCCGCCGGCTTTTCTGCCTTCTCAGTAGCCGAGTCATTTTGGAGGCATTCGTAGCAATCGACGAATGCATATAGCTCCTCGATATCAACATCAGCCCTGAATCGGCGCATGACCCGAGCTGCTTCGGGCATCTTCAGTGCAATGCGCACAACATCTTTGGAATCTGCACTTGGCTCTGGAGAGATCTGAGACGCCCGCCATTGGCGCCATTGCAGCTTATTCGTTGCCAGTTTCTCCGCAGCTTCTTCGGCCTCCTTCTTTCTACGCTCTTCCTCGGCGGCAGCTGCTTCTGCTTCTTTCTTTAGTCGAGCTCGCTCTCTATCTTGGGCCAAACTACGCTCGTAGGCGGAGTCTTGCTCTTGTCGGAGACTTCTTTCAAAGTTCTGGGCTGAGCGAGATGCCCTGACGGTCGCTAATTGCTCTTCGTGTGATGAAATGGCACTTCGAACTTTTGCGAGATATGTAGATGCGTCCATAGGACCGACAACACGGGCGATGACTGACATCGCTGTGCTGCTAACTTTAGGAGTGTGTGCCACGACGGCAGTAAAGGGAAATTTGTTGCAAGTCAGGGCTGTGGAAACCTGGTATGCCTCCGAATCTCGCACATCGCCTACCCAGAATAAGAGATTATTGGAAGTGTCGTTGAGAAAACTTTGTACTTCGGGGGTAAGGAGTGTCTCGCGGATGAAGGAGGAGGTATCATCGTGCTCGGTCGAAATGAGGATAATAAGCAAGAACTTAAGATCCTTCTTCGCCAGATCCAGAGCTTGAGCGTAGCCTCCCTCGTAGAAGGGTAGTGTGTTGCTCCCATATTCTTCCTCGAATTCCCTCTTCAATCTTGCTACCGAGTCTCGTGGTTTTAAAGAACGCCTTCCACCAGTATTTGCCCTTCTTGCAACTCCGTTCGTTGGATTCGGCCGTAATGCTCGTGGTAAGAATGGGAATAGGAAGGAGAAAAGACCGAAAGAGGGCGAAAAGAACAGCTTGTAGAGTAGACTGAAGGGCGTGAAGAGGAGGGAGAGAATGAGGTTCGGCCGTTGGACAGCGTCATCTTCTGGCTGAGGTACTATTCGCGGCGCAGCATCTGGCTGTGGTTCTGATCGCAGAGCTCGAGACGAGCCTTGTAGGAGACTGTGCTGTAGATTTTCCTGCCTTGCTGCTCTTGGTGGAGGTGCATTCTGCGCTGCTCGAGCTTCTGCGACTGGATCTGGGCCTTCGCCGTCGAAGAATTTGGCAATTGCTATCTGCAGAGAGATTAGTATTCGAACCATCCGCGAAGAATAACAGGCAGTGGTTATCGTACCTGCACATTCCACTCGGATCGTCGCAGGAGAGGTATTGCAGCTGCAACATCTTGGTCTGTAACAGCTGTGTATTGCTGTAAGGCCAGCTGTTGCGACTCCGAGAGCTCGCTGACATCTGTTCCTTGAGATGCCATTCTTAGTCGATTTTCCTGTAGGAGGCGGCTCCTAGGTAGACATTTTACATAGAGAGTTTCGTTGTAACAAGGGACCGGTCAAAGAACGAATAGGTGACTTGGCGAAAGAGGTGGAGGAGGGAGTAGAGCAATGAGTTGGATTGGAATGGTAATAATGCTTAATCGATGTCACTCGCCTCGTTTCTAGTGGGACATTGACATATGGACCGACGAAGCGGCCGCCGCCGCCGTTATCAAGCCACATCTGCCGCAACACACCAGCCACACATTGGCCCCAACGCTAAGAACGCGTGTGAGGCTGAGGTGGGCGCTCCACCTTTACAACTCAGGTCCCCGCGTAACATCCAGTCCAGTCCAGTTCATCCAGCTCAATATCACTATCTATTACAACACACCACATCCTCCCACGGCAATGGACCTGTGAATAGCTGCATTTGTTTTGGCGGCACTTTGCACCTTGTCTAACCCCCCTTGTTGGGGTTTACCAATCGTATCAGCAACAGTAGCAAAGCAATGTTTGTCAGATTGAAGTGAGTATTGTCCTTCAGAGCCTTGTCTTCGCAAACGCTTTGTTGTCTGCCATATAGCGCAACACTTCCTCCCACGCGCTCCGTTGCTCCTTGCATATTATAGTCGTATGGTCATCTGCTAAACATTGAGTAGACTTCGCATTGTGTCAACGGGCGGCGGTAGATAGGAAGCTTGACATTCGACTACACCAATACCCAACATGTCTTCAGCCCGATTCAATCCGCCAGAGCTGCGCAAACCAGCAGGATCTCCGAGACCAAAGGGACGCGGTATGTGATGGCAGATGCATATCAGGAGAGAGACATGTCGGAGGATCGGGGCTGATTGAATGCGACAGAAAACTCGAAGGACACCCTTTGCAGGAATGTTACGATATATGGTCATTGCCGATGGGAAGACTCGGGATGCGTTTTCAGCCATGACCCGAACAAAACCCTGAATTCGCAGGTAGATTCGTAAGTACATTCTTTTTCAATTGCTGGACCTGTATTCGGAACCATCTGGAACCGCGGAATTGCTGGGTTGGACTATGGTGGGCCAGTCGTGGATGGGCATACTTGTCATAGACTAGAAGTTGGACAAACACGCAGAAGTCACAGGATAGTCTGTCAGGGGCGTCACATGGTGCACATGGTGCACATGGTGGAGGAAACTTCCTGCCTGCTTGATTCAACAACTTTCCGCAACTTGGCCCGGACCGTCCAAGCCTCCATACCCTATTTTGACAAAGGGGCATACCCATCGGCTCGGAGTTGGACATCAACCAAATACAATATGCTCTTGGGATTTGCAAGGAGTAGGTTTTGTCTTCATACGAAGTTCTTGGGATTCTGTGACCGACCTTTTGGGATCGGCTGCAATAACCCTAGTTTGAAGACATGGCGTTCCCGGTCATGGATGAGTCCCATCTATCTCCCATCTTTCCAAGTACCAGTACTTGGTATGCAAATTAGGTTACCGATGTCACGATGGATAGTCCCAGCCGGGAAATCAAGGCAACATGACCGAAGGAAACTCTTGTGCTCTTCCGGGATACATTGTTCTGAAAAAAAAAATCTCAAGGCCACCACCATTGGAGTCCCTGCTTATCCACATACAAGAACTTTTTGGAGCCATTCGATAGCGTGCTTCATTTTACTTCGTCAGCCTATTTGAAAGATCTAGCAACGCCCCCCGTTGCTACTTGCGAAGCATTTGGATAGAAGAGAACTTTTCGGGCCAATTACACGACTAACGTAACTTAAACAGAAAGAAATCTTTGAACGTAGAATCTCCCGCCTTTACTCCGTCGATCCTCTCGGCCTCCGGAAAGACATCCGCAATATCTTCACAGGCTGCAAGTGCCGCACCATTTACTCCAAGGTTCGGAGGTAAGTATGGATCCTTGAGGCCCAGTACTTCTCCTGATATTATAGGTACCACAACACCAAATCCCCCCGCCGATGGTGAACCAGCAATGTTCAATCCAGCAACAATCAAAGAATTCACGCCTCAAAATTACGACTTATCTCACGGCGTCAGCTATAATGCCCTGTGTAGCAGAAGACAAAATGCTAACTGCTACGACAGCTTCTCGCGAATGGAGCTGCGCCTGAAGCACAAACCCCATATGATCCATTCTCAATGCAGGCTATGAACCAAGCTATGCCAGCAGCTCCATATAATCCTTACCTCGAGGAAAACAATATTCAAACCAATGCCGCTGGGTACTTCCAGACCCAAGCGGCTTTTTCATCACCTGCGCAACCTGTGAGTTGGCCAGTGTATCTAAGCATGCACATACTGACGTTCCTAGCTTCAATATCACCTTTACGCCCCGGTCGGAGCGCACAGACAGGACCTTCTAGCTTATCAGAGACACACACATGATTTCTTCATGCCCAATGACCTCCGAGAAGATCTGCAAAAGAAGTCCGAGGCAGCGCGCCAGGTGATGCCAAGTAAGCTTGCCGCCCTGTCCTTTCCCGTCTCCTCCTGACAGATACAGATTCCCAACTTCCCGTTGTCGAGCACTATCACACCCTAGTACCATTAGATATAAGCCACCACAAAAGTGCCACTGTATTTGGTTTCCCAAGCTGGGTCTACAAAGCTGTGTCGAGCAAGAACGGACTCACCTATGTTTTACGACGAATTGAAGGTTAGGACCATTCCAAATGATTGCTGCAGAACTGACGAAATAGGGTTCCGTCTAAGCAACGCCAACGCCGTGCAGTCTGCGAAAAACTGGAAGCGAGTTGACAATGCTGGTGTGGTCTCTGTCATTGATGCATTCACAACCCGAGCGTTTGGAGATAGCTCGCTTATCTTTGTTTACAACTACTACCCCCTGTCAAAGACGCTAGTGGAAACGCATTTCACTAACACCAACCGATATGGCAACCGCATCGCGACTGCTGTGGTATCAGAACAAATACTCTGGGGTTACATCGTACAGATTTCGAATGCTATCAAAGCCATTCACGCCGCGAATCTCGCTGCTCGATGCATGGATCCTAGTAAGGTTCTCGTCACAGACAAGAATCGGATCCGGCTGAATGCATGCTCGATACTCGATGTGGTCCAATTCGAAGCTGACCGACCAATGGTGGAGCTTCAACAAGAAGACTTCATACTCTTTGGCAAGCTGATATTAGCGATCGCTACTAACAATCTCAACCTGGCTTCTAGCAATACGCCATTGAAGGGCTCACTAGAAAGTCTGAAACGGAACTACAGTATAGAGTTTCGCGATACAGTCGAGTGGCTCTTAACACCAGCCATCGCCCCGGAAACCAAAGACCTCAATGAATTCATCCGTGGTATCTCTGGCCAAATCATGACCTCGTACGACAACTCCCTCCACGCAAACGACACGGCGATCGGCACACTCAGCCAAGAACTCGAGAACGGCCGCCTGTTCCGCCTCATCGCCAAACTCGGCACCATCAATGAGCGCCCCGAGTACGAAGGCGACGTCAAGTGGAGCGAGGTTGGCGAACGCTACATCCTGAAACTGTTCAGAGATTATGTCTTTCATCAGGTCAATGCTGATGGTAAGCCGGTCGTTGATCTCGCCCATATCCTCGAGTGCATGAATAAGCTTGATGCTGGATCTAGCCAGCAGATCAAGCTTGTCAGTCGGGACGATCAGGATTGCATGATTGTCAGCTACAAGGAGTTGAAGAAGCAGGTGGATCTTGCGTTTGGGGAGTTGTTGAAGCCGAGTGGGAAGAGGTATTGAAATGGTGGATGATAGACTATGGAGGGCGAAGGAGGAAGTTGGATTTGTCTGTGCGTTTTGCTATGAATTGAAAGGGATGATGGGTCCGTCGGTGATGCATGTTTGGATCTGGGTCCATGATGTTGAATTCGAAATGCGTATTATAGGTCTGTTGGTGGAAGGGAGTGAGAGTGGGTGGCATTGTGTCCCCACTGTTGAGGATGATGGTCAATCAGTCAGTCAAGTGATGCGAGCTCATGAAATAAAATACATTCAAAAATACGCTGGTTGCAAGTTCGGGCTAGTATGTTCAGGCTCAGGCTATGAGTATGCCTGGTTTGTAGATCGAAACAGATCATATACACTACGAGTACGGTTTCGGCATCATGGTTTTTGGATCTCCACTCAAGTGCCACTCAACGTCAGAGTAAGTGTGGGGACAGAAATTCACGTATAAGAGTAAGACCAGGCAGGATTGTGGGGTATCACAGTGTCACATTAACACTAAATCTAAAGCACCGCATACCGGATCAAAGACTTCTCTGATCAGCTCTGATCTGCGCGTCCTCCTCCTCAGCAGTATGCTGACTCTCCCCCGGCAACAAGATTGCCTTGTCGATAGCGACAGGCAGACCCCTATGCCTACCTCTAAGCATGACAGCGCACAACACCAACTTACTCAAAACGTGCCAGCTGCCACAGAAGCTATACGCATTATCGGGCACGCCCAGCGAAATACCTACACATCCATACGCAGAGACGACTTCAAAGAGTACGTTGAAGACGGAGAACACGGCGGGGTTACGCTCGAACTGACCCGTCTCGATGATCATGATTAGCCAGATCGCAAGCACGATCCACCAGAGGTCGTGCGCGAGCTGTGCGCGCAGCTGTTGCCGCACGAAATATCCTTTGGTTTCCTCTTGGGGCCCCTGATTTGTTAGGTGTCGCTGTAATTTCCCGAAGAATGACCCTCCTTGCTTAGTTTCGGTATACCCTGGATCCTTGGCGTAGATGCCTAGACTACGCTCCTCGTAGACATTCGAATTGCGCATGGTGATCACTACCGGGTACACGGAGATATACATCATGGCGACGTATAGGACTTGCAGACCAATGCGGAGAGCTGAGATGGGCACGACGTAGAAGCCACCAGAACGTACAGCTAGCGCTTGGAAGAGCCCGTCGAGGGCTTGTATGCCATTTGGGAGATCCGTGATGGATTTATTGCCGATCTGAAGATCGAACGTATGTCAGCAGTGTCCAAATCTAGCCACACGGTCTACGCCTCACATTCAGGATTTCAAATGCAAGCCAGTCAACTCCGTTGAGTGCTACGATGGAAATGAGGAGCCACCAGGTATGTTGCGAAGGAAACAGGTTAGTATAGCATCTCCTCGGATGGTCAAGCAAGAATCGCAGAGTGTTGCGGTCATCACCCCAGGCTTGGTTATCCGGCATTAGCTTGAGCAGTGTCCAGATAATCAAGCGGAGGAAAATCGGATAACACGTGTTGCCAGCGAGAATGAGGAGACCCATGGTGATCAGCATATAAAAGCTGGTTTGAAAAGCAACCATATTAGCGTCGAGAAGGGACATTCCAGAGTTGTTAAATGCGGATACCGCGTTGAACGCGCCCACCCAGCTTTGAACCAATTAGCCTTGTAGATTTTCTTCCCAACACATTGAGCTGTATCGCGGGCAATGATGTCCAGCAAGTTACGAGGTCAGGAGACAACTGAGTTTCGACAGCGATGGGGTAGAGACAGTACTTACAAAGGGTTCAAGCCATTCTTTCGTGCAGTATCAGCTCTATTATTGGCAACATAAGCGCCTATGCCCAAGCAACCGAGCAGCTGCCATAGAATGAAGTAAAGAGGAACAATCATAGATAAGAAGTGAATAGCCTTATACTCCACACCACCTAACCGCTCGCGTTCGTCCTCGTCAAGGTTGTAGAACTGAGAGTTTCTGGCAATTAGCCCAGAGGATGGGAAATACTTATCAGTTTGTGAGGCAGGGTCGGTGAGAAGCGTTTGCGAGCGTGTTTTGCCAGCCGGAGATGGTTGCCATTGTGGTAGGCTAGCGGTAGATCGAGCGCCGACTCCTTGCATGGAAAGGAGCCTGGTACGCTTGTATATGGAGTGAGCGTTCGTTCCAGTCGTGGTGGCGCGATATATTGTGCCCGGAACGAATGTGATGCGGTCTTGGTCTGGACCGCGACTCTGTTCCCTGTGTGCATCTCGTGAAGAATTGACATCCGAAGGATCCTCCTGACGATGAGAAGGTGATATTTTGGCTCTATCGGATCTCTCGCTGTCCTCTTTACTCGTTGTCTTTGGCACATCTGTGTGGCTTTCTCGAACTTGCGACAATGATCGTTGGACTGTATTGGAGCAATCCACGTCTTCACTGCTCCTTGTATTTGGCACGTCCATAGGAGGCTCCTGACCAGATGAAGATGGCCTTTTGACTGTATTGCAGCTCTTGACGTCTTCAAAGCTTCGTCTCTTTGGCATATCCATATGAGGCTCTCGGTCCAGCGGTTCACTCTGCCCATGAGGGTTCCGCAATTGTAATTGATCCTGTCCCAAGTCTCGCCCTTCTCTTGTGTCCTCCGAAACCCTACCACACTCACTTGTCCTTGTCTGACTGTGCGATATAGGCCTGCTTATTGAAAAGCGTCGGAGTCTCTGGTGTCTTTGCCGTTCCCTCTCGACCACGACCTTGAACTTGATCTCGAATGCTTTCCTACGTACATGGACGACGAATGCCGAAATGAATATCGCGGAACCGATGATGATCAAGAAGAACAAGATAAATTGCTGAAAGGTGTTCAACTCCGACAAGTTGACCGTATTGAGCCCGCTGATTTGGCTATAAGCTAACCTCCGTCTCGCGAGTAGATCTGGGGAGCTCACGCGAGGGTCATGGCACTAATTGTCAAGAACAGAGAGTCCGTAAAGCTCACACTCCTGAACGGGGTCGCAGCGGCCCAAAAAATGATGGCGGATAGCAAACTCATACCAATGAAGTAGATGTAGTGAAGGGTGATGAAATTGAGAGGAGGTAGATTACGACGTATGACGCGACCGACTCGAATGATAGGCTTGGCAGAAAGCCGGTGCCCAAGCCGCAGATTGAACGGAGCCATCTCCTGCACGGTGGCAGACCTCAGGATCGAGGTTTGGAAGAATTGCAGCAGTTGGAGGAGTGACGTGCTGATGCTGATGTGATATTAAACAAAGCGGCTATTTGGCGCTAGACGTCGGCTCGGCTGCGAGCGATGGTTTAAGCTTTTGAGCACGGATAACCTTAGGTACCGAGCTCCTCAAGCGGACGGGAGCAGATCCACCGAAGACCAGCCCAGCCACCCTCCTACATCTACATTAAGAGTGCCGATATTCAATGATTGGCCCGAGACACTCGTACAAATCTGTCTCTGGGATCGAAAATCAGATGCCCATGGATAAAAAAAACCAGTCCGGAACGGTATTGATCGACCGGACCACAAAAAACCACAAACGCTGCTTTTTGGCGGGAAAAGCGCGGCTTCAACGATCTCAGTCAATTTGACGAATTCAGATTGAGGTACGGAGTCACGGGAGAGTGTTAATACCCTATTGCTATCCTTATAAATGGCTTGATCTATATTTCCTATGTGTTAACCCGTGATAATAGCTGTCTCCTCGACAATTTTAGCTTTTCACCCATTTTCTGGATTCATCCAATGATTCACGTAACATCCGAACCTCATTTTCAGTCCTCTTCGCTGATGCCTCCAGGACTACAAACTTTTGCATGAGCTCCTTCCTCGAGATGCACGGGTGCGGTATGCTGTGAGAAGGTCCGTACAAGGGCCTGCTGCTCCTTGATCTCCGGCTTGCGACGGTGTTCCTGGACAAATCTGTTGCATAGTTGTCGCGGAACGCTGGAAATACATCTCTGTCGTTACTGACAGATGATCCGGTGAAAGCTGAAGGATCTTGAACTGATGATTCATCTGATTCGATGTCGAATACTGCCCGTATACCACTATAGACAGAGAATCTAGAAATACGCTTGAGGTCAAGCCGACGACGTCCTGATGTCATGAAATTACTCGTTTCGGTATCCTTCCATAGATACCTACGCTCGTAGAGACAGATCGCAAGCAGCAATGGCGCATTGAGAGTTCGAATGGCAGCGACATTGATTTTGTGGAACCAACGAGGCGAGGCTATGAACTTCAGAGGCAGCAGTATGCAAACGGCCATGATGTTGAAAGGAGGCTGATAAGCGAATATGGAATCGCTCTTTACACCTCCAAAGGTAAGCACCGCTCGTCGATACTGAATTTCGGTGGTGGCATTTTCAACGATTTTGGAGAAATCGTTGCTCAACATAGCTACGAGGAGGGTGAGGAATAGGGTATTTCCCAGGAAGGCAAAAGCGATCATGAGCAGTGGGCCGAGCACCTTGTGAAATTCGACGGACTTCTCAATGCCAGTTCCATCCAAACCAAACCACACCCATAACATCCACTTTGAGATTGTCGTCGGGCTATGGAGACCGTTACTCAGCCAAGTCATGGCGAGAAGGAACCCGGCAGAGCACCACGTAGCCAGAAGGGAGAGGACCGCAAAATCTGCCATCATTTCTCTCATGGCGACAATGAGCATGTTGTTGGACATGATGTTGAATGCTAGTCGAGGTACAAGGACGGGTGCTGCAGTTGCTAATATATCCAGGGCGAGTTGACCCAGTTCAGTCTTCTGTGTTGCCATGCCATAGATTCGAAGCATGAGATAGACGCCATATGTGAAAGCAAAAATGACGTCCAGGAAGGACCAAAGATTCTGCGTGTACACTGGCCATCCATGCTCTAGCACCGACGCGAATTGGTCTAAGACCCACCCAAAGGCGTAGAGACAGAAACATAGCTCGTGGTAATTGTAATCAACCTCCTTGCGATTTATCATAACAAGAAGGTACAGGAGTAAGAGCAAGCTGAATTGACAGACTTCTAGGATATGCCGTGTGCGTGGTACGATGAGTCGATACTGATTGAGCAAAGGAGCCTTCCTCGGATTGTAAATGGATATTGGCCTACGCTTGTAATTATCCGGAAGGATGTCAATAGGTGAGAAGGGAGTGTAAATCACCCGCCCCTCGTGTATTGCACCCACGACTTTCTGGCAAGCCGACGAGCTCAGGAACAATTTGCTCTCAGAGATGATGGCCAGTTCCAATGCCGTCGATTTAATTCCAGATCCTTCTCTTCCTGCAGTACACAATCCGTGAGCGGGATCATCTTGGGCGCCTTGAAACGGATCGAAGTCTGTAACAAGGACTTTGGCCAGCAGTAAAAGTGTTTCCAGGGAGGAAGTATCGACATCATGGCGTTGCAAGACCTTACTTGCTACTAGCTCGCAGAGTAGAGCTCGAGCAATGTTGACACTTTGATGATGAGAGTGGGTTGACCGTTCATGGAGAAAATGAATACGATTGACTAGCAGAGAATAGACTTCGCCACACATACATCGTAAGCTTTATCTCCGACCAACATCAAAGGATTTGTATCAATCTTACCTATTGATATGTCGTGCAGGTCATAAAACCTATCCACCAGTGGTTGGACTATTGAGAGCGTGACGCTTGGGGAGCTCAGCTGTGATGCGGTATATGGAACATCTTAAGAGGAACATTAGAGTCATGATTATACAATCGCACTACCATCGCGGAGCCTGGAAGTACTGTACCGATAGCAGCCACAATTTTGCGGCGTATTCTTTTTCCGCCCAACAGTTAGCCATCATGGTCCTCCAAACTCAGATTGTAAGTTGGTCTAGATGCGTAATTCGGAATAAAAGCTTACAGGTGGATATTCTTGTACACAGGTAGCGAGTTGATGGGACGAATTGGAAGAGGGGGGTTCATTGTCCAGTGAGTTGATCTTCTGTCGATTTCGTCTGGTCGTTCCTCGTGAGGCAACAATATCTGTGCTTCTTCCCTCTCAACAGGAGCTACACCACACTTTGTGCCCCAGAATGTGGCCATAGTGCGATTGGCTAGATTTGATCCTTATTCTGTATCCCAGGAAAATGCATCAACTGCAGACGCTGAGCAAAGGAGCGAGTTGCGATTATTGGTAATAATTCTTAGGCATAGGCAGCTTTACTGAACTTCCGCTGAAAAGCAAATGAACGCGAGCAAGCCAGATTGACAGTTCCTGTACGATGCTTCTTCCGCATAACTACGATGCCTAGATTAAAATTGGCATCGCATCAAGACTTGAGGGATTTTTGACAGGACCCTTGTTTTGAGGCATTTTGGCCTGCTCCAATCTGGACTCGCCGCAGATCACGAAACCTCATCACCACAGTGAGACCCCGCTGAGGCATTTCAAGATATTTCAATCTTGATTCTGAAGTATCGAGTGAGGGAATTGATTTCAAGTATCATTCATCGAAAATGGCAGGTAAAAAGCACAGACGAAATGAGAGCAATCATCTAAATCGTGCCGTCTCCTATCGTTGAGCTAGAGGTCAGGCAAGCTGAGAGATTGAGTATTTGGGACGATTGATTTCACTTTATGTTCGTTTCACTCTCTTGTGAGCAAGACTTATCAGATCACCATCTGCAAATTCCTCCTCGCGAGACCATGTCATCCATCCTCCTAAATGAGCCACAAGTCAAAGTCGACAATCCTAACTTCGCTGACACTCAAAAACAACACTATTCGGCTCATTGCTGTACTGTCTTCCAACCAGATGGTCAATCGACTGATGGACGGTGTTCCTCCAGCCGCAACTTCATCGTTAGAGTCCAGAGCGCTCGCTCTATGAACGACGTTGCACCCATCGAATGCCCCTCCTTATCCTTCCGACTCGGCGAAACACTCGGCAAAACACAAATGGAGAATCGTATCCAAGACCTTGAGAATATGATGCAAATTCATCGTCAAGCTGGCAAGAATTCCATCGCCGAGCACAATTCCCACTTTCTCAACGGGACACATGTTGGCAAAAACTGCCTTGTCGATCCAAATCAAGGCCTGTCTGGATATGGAAAAGCTTCCCATCTCTACAACAATGGTCTAAAGGGATTCCTGAGCCGCAGAGAGAGTTCTAAGGAGAATGTTCTCTTATGCCTCTCTGGTGGGTTTGGCTTCATGTTATGTCTTGGGGTCATCTTTCTCCTCCTCTGCTGGTTGTCTCTAGGCAAATCCAACCTAGCTACTTACCATCTTGGACTCCCTGTTCTGGTGCTCGCTGTCATGCTTGTACAAGCTTGCGTCTCTGTGGTTCAGCGCTGGTTGACACAAATCGAGTCGAAAATTTTGCCCCATGGAGACTGTGGCAATGCTTGACAGAGAGAGCTGTACGGAAGCAAGATCAATCTGCTGGCTGGAGGCATTTTTAAGGTCGTGTTAATCAAATTTCGTCCTATTGGTATATCAGAAGCGAGATCCAGGAGCGGAGCTAGGAACATTATCGGCAAGGAAAATGATCAGTTGGTCAATGTGGTAGGATTTATTGAACACAATCAAAGGCAGAATTTGCAAGAACTCAAAGAAGTGTAACTTTGTATACTTTGTGGTCCCTCTTCTGGATGATCGTCCGCAGCTGTCATTTCTGTTTGTTGCATTCCATGTAAGCTCTCTAGATTGTCTTTCGGATTTCTTGTGTCAAACATCTTCACACCGCTCGCAAATTTCGTTGCACATATATCCAACGCCATTTGAACCATACACAGCCGCTCCAACTTTGTCTGAGCCATTATTCCGGAACTTTATATTTCCGGTGTAGTCCAAGAACACCTGAAAGTGGAGTGTAGTGCTATCAGTTAATCGAATTGGATGTGTTAGGATGGCGAGGTCCAGATAGTCTTTGTGTTTGCCTAGATTCTTGGTGGTGCTGACCGTTGGTTTGAAGAGACGGGGTCTGGCTCTGGGTAGTTCTGGATGCTGACACTGTGATGCCCTGACTGACGGAAGTGCTGTGGCCGCAGGAGAGCTCGCGACTGGTCTCGGCTCCTGTCTGTACAACAATTTGCAAACAAGGACATCCTTCACATGGTCGTACATAGCACTTCATATCCAGAAGTCTTTCGTCTGCATGCTTTGTTTTCTCATCCTCTGTCTTTGTGCGGAAGAATCGGAAGAAAGCTGACAGCCTTGATCTTCCCTGTGGTGATGGGAGCGGTCGATGTAAACGGCCATCAAAGTCGCGATCACCATGAAAGTCTGACACGATATCATGGATATTGCTGCCGTGGAGGAGATTCGCGGCACCAATCAAACCAATAGGTTCCTCAGCTAAAATACTTTTATGATGCGTGATATACCAGATCAGATAAGCAGTCTCAGCCATGAGGATGCCAAGAATGACAAGCATGGTGATTGCAGCGTATGGCACGACATGCAGTCTATTCTCTGGTATGCGAAGGATTCCTTGTTGCTGGATTGGTGAGGTCAAATCTTGGTAGAAATATCGCACATTGGCCATTGTGTAGACTGCAGGATAGATGACTGTGGCTGCTTTCATCAATGCAGTCTCGATTATTTCCATTCTGTTGGCTGCCAGGTATCTCGCCACGAGCTCTGCGAGCCGGTTCGGACTATTGATACCGCTGCCAGTGTTGATTGTCAGGACGTTCATCACAGCCATCTCGAACTGTGGGCGTGTGAATTCCGGAAGTTCGGTTATTCTGTAGGCTTCATGCATCGGAGAAGCGGGTGAAAAGGCGGCAACCTCGACTTGTCGGGAAGTAAAGCCCGCACTGCTGACTACCTCCAACGTTCCTGTGACATTCCAGTATGATGGGATGCATGAGACGAGTTTCGAGTTGGTCAGTTTCCCGGAAGGAGAGGAGTAGGAGGTGTAGAAGAAGTAGATGCGTGATGTGCCAGCGGACGAGTCGCAGTCACTTTGGCGAAATGCGCCTAGGTAAGCGGACCAGGCCGGCCCCGAATTCATTATCCCTGATAGGGAACAGCCGCGATCTACGGCCGAGAACTCAGTTTCGACGATGTTGCCTGTCACAATTTTGGTGGAGATGACCGGAGAACTGATAGGCTGACAGTCCAGGGACAAATGTGGGCTGGTTGCGTTAATGGTGATGGTGTAGTTCTGTTGCTTTCCGCCGGGTGAGATCCGAGGAAACGCAAAATTACCATCAGTCCCAGGAGGAAAAGAGGCATTGTGAATCCATGAAGCTGAAACGGCGTCCATGAGTCCAGCATAATCAATGCCAGACATATTGAAGGGTGGTTCATAAGCGGACTCTTGGAAGATCGTCGCGTTTGTTGGTAACAACTCCTCTCCTTCGGCGAACAGTCGAGCAGCCATTGGTACAAGACCAAGTGATACCACGAAAGAAAGCAGCATACATATTCCCAAGAACCAATGTTTGTTTTCGAATGCTTTCCACCACGCCACCACGGCAAACGAGGTACGGTAGTCGAGGTAAACGGATTTCTTCACCTCTGCGGGGTGGTCGATGGTTGCATTTTGCAGTTCCATGTATGGTGTCTCGACTGTAAGTGAGCTGATGACGCTTTCGCGAAATATTCGGTAGAGTGTGAAGATCAAAGTAGGCAAAGATGTCCATAAGAGAGGTCGGCCACGTTCAACGATACCATCGACGCTTAAGGCAGGAGTCGAGATTGATTGTATGCCAATATTGACGAAACCGTGTCGTTTCAAGGAAAGAATGTATAGAATGATGATACCGCAGAACAGAACAAACTCGGCGGCCAGAAGTAGAGCGATCATCCACCAGCGCAACGTGAGAGACCGCCATGATTTCCTCTCGCCAGACGAGATATCTTCAGGAGTAGGAGAAGACACCATCTTGGAAGTCTATTGGTCTGAGTCTGACTCCATTTGGTAGGCAGTAGCGATGATCATATTGATGTTGCTACCATCATCATGTTGTTATCGCCTCACCCCCAGCCTCGCTAAATGGATTCAGCTCCGTCCAGGTGCATACCAAGCTCCGAGTGGCTGCTGCGGTGGCTTATTACACGGAATCTTCCTCACTACGGTACCGGGCGATCCTCCGCCATCTATGTCATTTGCTAGGTCTGGTGAATGCCACTTTTCTTTGTGGTTGGCGCTTGGCATTGTACTCACGATGAATTCCATCTCAATTCATCGGCATCTGCCGTAGCTAGCCCATCTTGGATCTTGGATGAAGTCTATCCAATTAAAAACTCCACCGGGGCGGCTGGAGATGTATGCCTAGGATCAGTCAGCCTTGTGAAGGCTTTTTGCATGGGAGGCGGTTTCTCGATTAAAGGGCGAAATCAGATGCCGACCGAAATCTTAGATTTCTAGACCGTGGCAGATTTACCATTTCTCCTATAGTTCTTGTCAATTTCCAAGAACCTTTGGAGCAAATTTCTCATTATTTTTGCTTGAGAGCCATGTCCTTTCTTCTTACAGCGTTCATGTGGTCTAGCGCCAAGGCACAGTCAACTTCACTTCCAGCTCTGTTGCCAGATGCAACGGATGGTTGCATCGCCCTCTCTGTGACTATGAGCAGCTGCTCCGCATACCTCAGCAAATACACCGATTGTTTCAAGAGCAACGATCCGAACTCACAGGCAAGATGCTTCTGTCCACAAAGTGTTCTGGATGAATTGGCCGGGTACGGTCCCCTACAATTATGTTATCCTCTTTGCTGATGCAATGAAGTTGTCACCAAGAGTGGTGGGATTGCTTCGCAACATCTGATGTCGATGCCCTTTTTACCGGAACCAAAGGTCTCTACCATAACTGGTCGACTGTTTGCGAGGAGGCCTTCAGTGTCTTTACCTACACACCAACGACGTCTCTAATCAGCTCTGGCGTCGCTATTGACCTGGCTTTCTGCAACCAAATCCAGTCAGACTGCAACAGCTTGACTTTGGCGATGACATCGTGTAGATCGGCGTATACTGCTGGATTTGAACTAGACAACTGCCTTTGCAACGATGATATGCTGTATTACGGATCGAGATGTGACGTCGATGGCAATGAAAGGTGTTTGTTGACGACACTCGATCCTGCAAGTATATATTCCAACCAGATTTGTGGGAACTTCGACGTAGCCGCAAGTACAAGTCGAGCTTCGAGCATTCCAGCGAGCACAAGGACAATTGCGGACCCGAATCCGACAAGTACTTACACGCCGCCGATTCCTTCTCCAACAGCATCTCCTCCTGTAACTCCTACGTCGTCGGCACTGGTGTGGGAAATTGATCTTACTGGAATTATCATGGCATGTATCGTTGTAGGAGGCTCACTGTTGATGTAGTACCGGATAGCTGTAATAAGAAGTTATTGTCGAAGATAGACTGCAATGGTAGTTGAACATAATTTCTTTTTTCTTTGTTCTAAGCCCGGTTAGGAAGCTCGCCGCTTCTACTCATTCCTATCCGTTGGGCATTCTGTTCTGTCATGAGACAAATGAATAGCTGTAAATATAAGCTGTACTAGATGATGTTAAGCGTGAATACTAATTGCGAACAGCAGCCAAAAGGTTTCAGGCATTGAATCATAAGTACATGATCAAGTCCAGGCAGAATTCAACGACACAAAGCACACTTCAAACACACAGCAATCTAGCGGATTTGACCTCGTCTCCGATCGTTGTTCCCACCCCGCTCTCGTTGTCGTTCGCGCCTAGGATCGGGATCAGGCATCGGGTCTCTCCTCGACTTCTCCACGGGAGATGCGGGTCTCTTCAATTTATTCGTACAGTAATAGCACATTCGCTCATCATACCACGACGCTTCGTCGTATACCAAAGAGATACAATATATCACTCCTTCAGCAAGGGCCCTCGCATGATAGTAATTTGGAGCTCGCCGTATAGGTTGGGGTCCTCGGGTCCTCCTGTCTTGTCTTTCCCAACGCTCCAGAGCCTCTTCCTCCGCCCGTATTCTGTCTGCGTCGCGCCTTTGAGCGTCTCGACATGCGTCGAAGTATTGCTGCCGCTTCATAAGGCATGGAACGGGAATTGTTTTCTGCTTGCCGTCGGTACCCCTGATTCTATGGTAGCACCTGCCAAAGTGCGGTTGCTTGTTACACATAACGATGACACAGTTCAATTCTCTGTGATTATTGCAAAATGGTTCAGTGGAATCTTTGCGGGCTTTGAGATGTGTGAAAAACTTCAATGTCCTAATGACCGGCGCGTTTTTATAGTTCTTTACACGAATGTATGTGAATCATCTGCCAAGTGATGATTCGGGGGCTGGCTGAGAAGCTCTGAATGTGCAGTACAGTATCGTAACTCAAGAAAGGGTAATGAATAGGTAAACTCACGCAAAGTACGTGTTCAATAACTTGATATTACAGAGACAAGGCTCCAATATCCAGGCACCCTCAACCAGAATCAAGCCGAAGCTCGTTAAACCTGATGTAGGTGTTGATATTCTGCTAAGCGAGCAGAAAGCATCGAATGACCTGCATTTCTTGGTCTCTTTCCCAATTCCATCCGGGCGAGAAAGTTCGGAGTCACTTAGGATTTTGAAAAGTTTTCAACGTGAACACGATCCATCTAATCTAATTAGAACAAATACAATGCATGATATAAACCTGGACACAAGCACGAAACATGAATTTAAAAGCCAATCAGTATTCCAAGAGCAACTCAATCAGGCAATCATATCAGCGAATGTTCACTTTTCCCCACAATTGATTTCGATCTTGTTCCTTCTCCCGGTCAGATCGTCGATCGGGCTTCGGGCCAGGCTTCTTATTATTCGGCGACGTAGCTTTCCGGCTCGGTTCCGAAGGACACTTGTCGCAAGGCTGAGAAATCCGTTCATCCAAATTCTTGTCATGGATTCGAATCGTGCAATACTTTCGGCCTCTTCCCACACGTCATTTAGGCTGATATCTGCCCGAGCTCGGACTGGACGTGGTCCTCCAGTTTTCTGGCTTTTCTTGTCCCATTCTTTGATCTTCCTGTTGTCGTCGTTGAGTCTGTCAAGGTCGTCTGCTCGAGCGTCTTCTTGGTCTTTTTTGGTTTGATCGTTGACGCGCTCGCATGATACATGTCGCTGTTCGTCTTTGACGTGGCCGCAGCCCTAAATTGTCTTTACTCTGTTGCACATGCTTGCCGTGAGGATGAGCTTTTTGCTATCTGACAGCGCATCCGGATGTTCGTTGCTAACTTGTATCGTGCGTTCCTGTTACGCCCAGGATTTATTCAGTAATGCGCTGTATCTGATATTCGGTTTTGCCGGTAATCTTGACCTTATAGCCTGTTCAGAACCGAAAAGTAGACTAGGCAATGTAACCAATGATATGTGACGCCAAATATGAGGTTGTAAGTTGCACGATCTTGTGGGCAGAAATTTGATTTACGTACTTTTTTCCGTGAGTGTGAGTGTCCAGTTAGGGAAAAGGCAAGAATCGTAACGTAAGTGTCTGTGAATCAATTTTCCAAGTGAGCAATATCCGAATACGCCTGGTTATCAGATTTCTGATTTCTTTATGACTGTCGAATAACTTAGATGACAGGTGTTTCGAAAATAGATCTGTTATCATTATAAGCATGAGTCGAAGCGCAATATTGATTATAGAGAATAACGCAATTATTTCATGTTTACTTTCAGGTGCTGCCTTGCTTTAGCTAATCGAATACAAGAAAAGTAACGACTTGCGAAAAACCTGGGCAGGTTTATTCACAGTGAGAAGAGTCATTCAGTCACGCCCATCAAGTTTGTTGCAATGTTGAAAGCCAGCGAGCGTTGCATTATCCTTAGAGCCTTGATAAGATCAAGCGGCAAAAATCGCAGAAAAATGGGCTCATAATAAAAATGTCAAGATGCATCCAAATGCTAAAAGCCACGCAAAAACCAAGACAACGAGGCTAAGTCACACAAATGATGATCAACGAAGCTGACCACTCTTCCAGAGTTGATCTCAATCCCGTCGCTTCTCCTGGTCGGACCTGCGATCACGCCTAGGAGTAAGCTTCTTGTCATCTAGCGCAGGAGTTGGAGCTACCCCCATCTTTTGCGCGCACTTATCACACACCTTCGCGACGATACTCTCCTCTCCACTCATATCCAGAGGTTTCGTTTTGTCACACTCATAAGCTTTCAACCCCTGCCTAACGACTATTCCCTCTTCTTTTTCCTCGTCAGGTTCTGTAGGCGGTCGTGGTCCTCTCTTCTTTTTATCCATCTTCTCCCAAGCTTTGAGCTCCGCTGCCTCATGTCTGAGTCGCACACTGTCAAGTTATCTTGCGTGCTTTCTAGCTTTTCTCCATCGCTCATCAGCCGCGTTGCAGTACAGAGTACTGAGGTCTTCAGGCTTGTCGCGTACGATCACGCAGCCGCAGTTCTTAGTGATTATTCGCCATCTAGTTCTGCACGTCTCTACGAGTTTGGGGCTTCGGCTTGGTCTGATTTTACAAGTCCAAGTAAAAACAGCGACCAGATCTTGATTTTGTACTCGATTAAATTGATTCGATGCTGGCTAAACAATCTTCAAACAAATGATCTCTAAAGAGGCGTTTCGAGACCGAAAAGTCTTTTTGGGAAAGAAAGTGAGAGATCAAAGTCTTTTTTCAAAAACCAAGCTGCAGGTGCAATGCGGAGAATCTGCAAAATCATTTAGGCCGCTCATCGAGTTGAATGTAAAGTATGTAGAGCATAAAGATTTCCGAAATAGAGAAAGACTTTTATACTTAGGAAATTGGATATCTGTTAATGTTCTGCATGATACTGATTCAGCAGACCTCAGAGATATTCCCGGGGGAGCTTTGCCATAGCTCATTCACAAGCTCCTCGACGAAGCACTGAGATAAGATGAAGCTTCAGGTGAGGAAGGTCGGGTTTGCAGCCAACTCTCGTGTCATAGTAATTGGAGTAATATGCCGTCACAGAGCCAAGGAACTCGCCAAGTTTAAAGACTGGTGATAATAATCAATGGTATGAACAAAATGGGTATGTGTGAGTATTACGACGCTGAGAAAGCAAACGAAGCGCTCTGCCAGAGGCTCAGTGTACAACATCGGAGACATCTTCGGTTAGGATTATTACACATTTGGTGCTTCAATGTCCGACTACATGACCAGTTCAGAGGAGGAGGAGGAGGTTTTTGATTCACAACTATGTATTTGCCACGACTATTCAGCGAAGCTCGCAAGTTAGGGAAGTCATACCACCGAATTTAGCACATAATTCGCTTGCTCCGTTTGATATGTATACCTTCGTGGAAGACTGCAACTAAACTAAGACGAGGAATAGACGAAGATGGGATGCATGATCACTGATCCACAAAAGTGGATAAATCAACACAGGAAACCGAAGCAAACCCTCACCGATAATTCTGAAATATAACCCTCCCCTTCCACCAGAGTCTCTCTTCCTCTTATGCTTCCCAACATGTTTCTTCGTCCCCTTATTTTGCGGATCCGGCTTTGACTGAAGAGTAATGGCGGTCCTTGAGTCCTGTGTTGTTCACATCATAATATGCTGGCATTTGGCATTGTGGGGCGACAAAACATACTGCACATACCGTGAATTACGCGAGAGTAGTCGGGCCGTTCAGCCCATATCACTGCGCGGTACATAAGCATTTCATTCTTCCAGGATCATCCACAACACCCCTTTTTACAATCGATCCCAACTTGCAGCCCGCAACCTGCCACCCGTGCATCAAAACACAAAACATAAGATCTCCCAGGCAAACTACAAAGTCGTAGTGATGGGTAACGAGTTCGCCTCTTGTCCAACCTGGACAGCTGAGGAGGCAAGAGATGAGTCTTATGGACACATAATCCGCGGCATGAAAATCTCCTCCTTTCCCAAATTCGGCTTCGTCATATACCGCTGCACATACAGCAACAACACAGCCTGGACGGAGCTTCTTACCCTCATCAAACAAGAAACCCAGAGTAAAATCGAGAAGCTCGGACCGGGACGCGACTGGCTAGGCACGCATCTAGACTGGACAATCGTCGAGGATCCGACGTTGGACGGTGCCTCGCTTGAAGATGTGAAGAGCCGCTTTGATCTATGGGCTGATGAGATTGTGGATGAGTCTGAGCGCACGAGCACGAATATCCTGAGATGGCTACCGCGATTTAATTTCTGTGTCGTGGTGGATGAGCAGTGCCTGGCGAGCATGGAGAAGTCGAAATTGAAGACTGAGGCTGATGTGGGAGGAGTCGAGAAGATACCCCCGGTGTTTGTGGTGCTGATGAGAGCCAAAAGGGGGATACCGGCTTGGATGGGTGGAGGCGGATCCAATCAGAGACGGCGTATTCGGAGGCTGAGCGATGGTGAATCCATTGATGAGACGGAACAGGATCTTGAAGACCAGGAGAGGGTTATGAGGGAAGCGGAACAGGAGGAAGAAGAAGAAGCTGAGGATGGAGATGATACCCCGATAGAACCTCACGAAGCCACCTGGATGTATGTAGAGACGAGATACTTGCTCTCTCTCTACAACACCATGCAGACTGATTCAGGCTGGGAGCTCTTCTACGTTCGGCCGCCAGGTTTCTATGGGAGGAACGAGTTCTGAAGTCGACACAGGGGCTCTAGATGAATGGACCTTGAGGATTAATGCGATAGTGTTGCGCAGGAAATTCTACTTGAGCTGACGAGCAAGCGGATGAATGAATTAATAAAATACCATTGGCTTCTGTGCCATTGACTCACCTGCTTCGCAAGTATACATTCATGCTTATCACTGTCACCAAACCAGTGTAAGTTTGGAAGCTGATCTTCTCATAAACAAGTTGCTTCGAATGGAGGTTCTGGCGAATTTCTCGCCTCTTTAATGGGCTTACCACTGGCCGCGTTGGTACCTCCGATCAGAATTTTGACGGTAGAAGGGAAAGGCTAGAAGTTAGTCCATCAGGCTTCATGTTCTGGATATCTAAGTGAGTTGAGAGGGTGAGACCTCAATGTTTTCTGCCAATTGACTGGAGAAGGCGAGAGTATTACAGCGAACAAGTATACAACAAGTACCCCTTAGCATTCTCTTCTTATTTTTGGTAAACCTTGCTTGAAGTGATCAACGTTGTCGAAAGACAAGTTGTTCTTGTTGGGGTTCTGGAGAGATCTTCAAAAAGGAGCGTGCAGCTAAAAGAAGGAATATGAATAAAAATTAATCTAGCTATCTAGCTACCTAGCTAGAGGGGGAAGAAATCTATAAGAAATTGCCTTGGGTGGAAAATTCAGTACTTGGGAAGCTCTAAAAGTGAAAGTAAACATACTTAAAGAAACTAAGCAGCGATTCCCTCCCCCCCAAGACAGATGATGAGTCTTCAACTGCGCTTTTGAGCATGACTCTTGAGACCAAATTCCATTGCTAATTTGCCGCGAACTCCCATTATTCACACAGAGCACACTGTCTACACACAGTACAAACATATATAACTACTTCCACTCCATTCCATGCTCACCTATCCCTATCTCCGTCTTTCAAAACCCAGCACGAAAACCCAAATATCAAATTCAGAGATCGGAAAAAGTATTATCCCAATACCCAAATCTCTCTGGAAACTCAGAAACCACAATTTCGTTACAATCCACAAAGCACAATAATGTGCAGTAAACGCCGCCTCCGCTACCGCGACTGCGGATGTATCGTCTCAAGCGAATACAAAGTCGACTACTGCGCCTATGCGAGTAGTATCGGAAGACAATGTCCGTTTCTTGTTCTTGACCAGTATAGAAATTTACATACAGGATTGGAAGGTGTACTCTTTGCCTGTATGGTGCGTCTGGGATGGGATTTAATTATGGTTAAGAGAGGCAATACTGGCCATGTTATCTATCATGTGAGGTTTCTCAGTGTTACTTAGTAGCCACCAGCGTTGGGATAGTTCGACCTTGGAGCAGCAAGTGCGATCAGATGAGATAAGAATTAAAAATGATGATAGACATGGAACGGAAATAGCGTGGTAGCTTGCAATCGTCATTTGAGACGAGACTTTTAGTGGGCTTTTGATGTGTAGCTGCTCCATGTCTACCGCAGCTCTCTTTGCTTTGCCACTCCTCATGCCAGAAAGTATGGGCTGTCTAGTATTCGTGAATCATTTCTCCGCAAACCAACCCAGCAACGGGTATATCGACCTCGTCCCTTTCTCGATGACGTTACTCCATACACGATTTTGGTCCTGCTCAACTCAATCGCAATCACATATCTTCCGCTCATTCCTCAGCCTGCACGAACGGATTCGCAATTTCCTCGCTCCCATCCACAGGACTAACAAGCACCAGCAGCGTTCCTCTCGCCACAACAAGGCCCAGCGCTCGCGTACTTGTATTTCCCTCGTCGTCATGTAGGACTTCGTCGACATCATCGAGGACCAGGTTCATCAGTGCATCGTAACCTTTGAGTGTGCCAGTGACTGTAGAGAGGATATGTTAGCACATTCTCCCGAGCGCATATGCCATCCCCCACAAGACCCCTCCATATCTCGACTCCCCGTCTCCGCCTCCGCAACATCTCCCACCCTCCTCCAATCGCATCCCTCTACTATTTGCCTGCAAATATCCCCTATCCATTTCTCCCTCCCCCTCCACAACCCTAACCCCCAACCCCCCAAAATCAAAAGAAAAGAAAAGAAGAGAAAAGAAAGAGGAACAGCACGAACCTTCCCGTCCCCCCGTAAACTTCACCGTAATCTTCTTATCCATATATTTCCCCAAATCGAGAATATTCTCCTTCTTCGGCCTCTCGCGCTCTCCTCCTGCTCCGCCGCCATGTGCACCTCTGCCTCCTCCACCGCCGCGTCCGCCTCCGCCGCCTCTGTGGTCGCCTGTAGTGAAGGATTATTAGTATGTGCATGTCGAGGGGAGGGAGGGGGAGAGGAAAGGGGGACAGGGAGGGAAGGGAGAGAAGAAGAGAGAAAAGCATACCTCTACCACCACCCCGTCCGCCACGATGATGACCTCGTTCTGACATTTCACATTGGCTGACTCTGCTTCACTCTGCTTTGCGATCGCTATGTAGTGTAGTGCGTGTGAGGTTCTGCTGCTGCTACTGTTGTTGTGTGTGGGTTGAGCTTGCTGGTGGGCTGGTTGGGTTGGAGAGGGAGCTTGAGGCGGGGTGTTGACGGGGACAGGATGAGGCTGAAAATTGTGGTGGAGCTTGGACTTGGATTTGCGATGCTGATTGACAGGGGTGGAGCGATGGAACTAGGATTGATTTAGAATAAGCTCAAGGTCACGTGAAAACAGCCACTGGGAGCGCCACTTCAGGGTTCATCGTTGGGTCTTTGATCGTTTCGTAGAGGAGATAGTTTGTTCCTTTGACGAATGTGGATAGTTGGAAATCATATGTTTCTCAACATCAGAAACGAATATGCGGTGCTCCAAGGTGGAGCTTAGCCATCACGTTGAAATCAGTAGAGGAGTAAGAAGATGAGACCTATCTACATAATTCATTTTTTCAGGTAAAGGAGTATTGATCACATTGATATTTGTTCCAATTGTTAAAACGTATCTTTTGCTGTGATGAAATGAATCACACTTTTCTCCTGACATTCTTTTACCTTACTGGGATATTTCTGCACTGAGATAAGCGAATGAGACCCTTGTTCGATCGATCTGGGGATGAGCAAATACATGAGAATCGCCGCAACTAAGTAGATTTATGATAGCTTATTTTTGTCCTATTATCATCACAATCGCTGAAGCGTGATTGTAGGCCAAGCAATCTGTGTCGTTCTTTTTTGATGGTGCTGTAGCCACATTTCTGCCGAGCTTATCAAGATATCTTGGGAGAAGAGGTAAAGCTTATCGGTATACGAACCTTTCTTGTCAGATGCACATGTTCCACAGCGAAGATTAACACCTGTCAACCAGGTTTGTGGGACTGTACAATGATAATACTGTGATCGATTGAGCTAGCGCATGCTTGAAGAAGGTCAAGAAATGAAGAACTTAAACCTTTCCAGATCAATTGAAACCTTACTAAATTCCATTCATCGAATTTCAAACTCTGCATCATCCGAAATATAGAAGAATTCCATCCGGGTATTGGCCGCGAGCCTTGACCTCCTGCCAATTCCCGCGAGACAAGTCTTAATTTGCAGGCACGCGACCAGATCTCCTGTGGCGTCTGAAGCCAAGAATGTCATATCTCAGCTTCTATACCTCGCCACGCACAAAAACGCACCACAAACCAATTCAAGCCATAGGTACATGCTTACATACATCGAGTTCCAATCCCTTCCTCTCATTCCCCGTCTCACCTCACCTCATCTCCTGCATGTTCCCCTCATCGTGTCACTCCCTGACTGGTCTCAAGGGCAATTTGTACAACCAGCAGTCTTCATCTTGGCGTTTCGTTTCTCATCACCCCTCTGCCCTCTGTACCCTCTCTGGCCCCTGATCTGGCAATTTCCCGTTGTTTCAAACCAATCAGTTGGCGCCAGAGTCGCACCCGAGTTAATTGATTGGACGATGCCAAGTCACCTCTTTCCATTTCGGGATAAACCTTAATGCTAGCTCTCCCGCTTGGCAGCTGAAATTCCGGGGTCTGGAACGGAGTCGCGTCGCTCCCTTGTCACCTCGATTGAAACCCCCTTGTTCATATTTCTTTTGAGGAAGAACTTCTTTCTCTTTCATCTTCTCACCTTTCTTCCTTTACAACTACCTCCGATCTTTCGATCTTTCGATTTTCCTCTCCTTCTCTATTTTTTCTTGTTTTCTTCGCTTGGGGTTTTCGTTTACTTCGACGTTCCAACGTTACCTAGATACACAAATAATTGATCTCTCATCTGTCACCATTGATTTGAACACAACTACACCTCGACTCACCTAGTTTCAAAATGTCAGACGACGCGCCTGCTCCAGCAGGTGGAGCTCCCGCCGTAGGAGGAGGTGGTGGTGGCCATGGAGCAGGAGGAACTCATGCAGTTGACCAAACAAACGGTACACACGAGAAGATGGAGAGCAAGCCGAAGATCACAAAAGCTACTTTCGACTCCCATGTCAGCGATCTGAATACTGCACCACGTCGCATCTCTGCAGACAGTCTGGATTTGGATGATTACTTTGTATGTTCAATCTTCATTGGCGATGTGGGTAGCGCTGATAGGATACTCATAGGTTGGCCCTCGTGATTTGGACAAGCATAGCAAGCTTCCGTATTTTATGCGCATGCATGGTAGTGTGCTACCGCGTATGGTACTTCCAGTATTGGCTGTTGGAGCTTGGGCTACTTGCATCACTTGCATCTCCAAATTCGTTCACGACCGTGAGTGTTCAAGATTCATTGCGATGAACGATCTAACAAAGACCAGTCGGTGTTGCAACACTCCTCCTCACAGTCCTCGGTTTCGTCGTCGGTCTGTCACTTTCATTTAGGAGTTCCACTGCTTATGAACGGTACATACCCTCCATCACCAGTTCAGAAGATCCATGCTCATTGAAAACAGATACTCCGAAGGCAGAAAAACATGGTGCACACTCATGATCCAATGCCGTAACCTCGCCCGCTACATCTGGGTCCACGTCGGCGAACGCGAAGGCGACCAAGGCACCGCAGATCTGCTCCAGAAAGTGACAGCCATGAACCTCATCCTCGCCTATGCCGTAGCACTCAAACATCGACTCCGCTTCGAACCTTACGCTCACTACCCTGACATCGCGGGTCTCGTTGCCCACCTCGATACCTACGCTCAGGCTGCCCATAAGGAGGAACATCTAGCACACAAGCATAAGTCAATGTGGAAGTCGGTGGGTGAACATCTAGGACTGCCATTTGCATTGTCGAATCCGCGAAAGGAGATGAAGAGATCGGACAAGCCGCTTGGAAACCTGCCAATGGAGATCATGGCCTACCTGAGTGCGTATGTTGAAACCGTACAGAACAATGGGCAGATGAAGTCGACGGTCTTGGGTGGACAAGTCAGTAAGTCACCTACGCACTACTCAATCTCCCCATTCGTCTTCCTTCCCTTTGAGCCAACTTGATCCCGCTTCCAAACGTTGCCAAATTCAGACCGACGTCTACTAACCACCCCCAGTGAACGCCCTAGCAGGCATGACCGACACAGCCGGCAACGCCGAACGCGTCCTCACCACCCCCTTACCCATCGGCTACAACATCCTCATCTCGCAAGTCGTCCTCCTCTACGTCTATCTCCTCCCCTTCCAACTCTACGGCGCCCTCGGCTGGATCACCATCCCGGGCACCATCGCAGCCGCCTACATCATCCTCGGGATCGCGACCATCGGCGACGAGCTCGAGAACCCGTTCGGCAACGACGTCAACGATCTACCTCTCGACGCCTACTGTGCCGAGTTGAGCAGGGAGCTGGATACGTTGATGAGTACGCCTGCGCCGCGGTTCGAGGAGCATCTCGAGGAGACGAGGAGGCTGAATCAGCCGCTTTGGCCGTTGAGTGATAGGGGATTGGAGGAGTGGAGGGGGAAGAGTAGGGAGGAGATTAGGGGTGCGCTGAGGGCGAAGGTTGTTGCTGGTAAGGGAGGGGCGGGCGATATGCCGTTGTAATTAACCTATCTGGCTTGAGATCGGAGCTGGAGATGATTGCAAGTGGAGCTGCGATTTATTTTGATTTTTGTGGGGACTTTTTGCGGATAAACGAGCATGGTCCGGTGACATGGGATGCGATGCATTAGAACGACAGTTCTAAGAACGAAAAGTCAACTAAAGCTATGAGTAATCTGATAGCGGTGTGTGATTATTGCAGCTCTCGAATAACCAAGCAAAACAAACAAATGAAGCAGCCTGACTGCTATATCCGACCCGCGGAACCACTGCCCGCCCAAGTGCATAAGGTAGTATATGTAAATCCAGCTCGTTCTCATCTCTATATGGAATGGCTCAGCTAGCCATAAACCTCCCCACCCTCTCCGCCATCTCCCCCAACCTACTCGCCTCAAACATATCCTGCAAACTCAACACCACGCCGAACGTCCTCCGTATTCCGCTCTGCAACTCAATCATCGCCAGCGAACTCCCTCCACACCGGAAGAAATCCGCATCGCGGGTACACACACTCGATTCCATCTCTTTGGGTAGGACCGTGAGCCAGAGATCTCTCATTTGGCTTTCCAGAGGCGAGAGGATCTGAGAAGCTGTCTCGTCTTTGTTTGCGTCAGTGTTGAGGGCGGATTGAGAAACAGGCATAGCAGCGATAGCCACACGGTCCCGTTTCATGTGTACATTCAGCGGCATATTTTCGATCGGGATGATCGTCGCAGGAACCATATATGACGGCAGTGGTAGCGTTTTCAGCAGTCCGTCAATGAATCCACTTCTCGTTTCAGACTCTTTCGAGAATTCAGGCGAGAACACCGCGTGCGCAACGACGAACTTGGACTCGTCTCCTCGAACGGTACATACCACATCGACCAATACACCTTTTGATGTTTGAAGAATACAACTCTCGATATCCTGTAACTCGACCCGCACACCGCTAAGCTTAACCTGTAAATCTCCTTCCATACGACCATGGAACAGCAAGTCGCCACTCGCAGTCATAGTCGCTCTATCCCCACTGCGATACATACGTGTCCAGCCGCGAGCTACGTATTCCGGCGGTGCGTACGGATTGTGCAGGAATTTCTGCGTGGTGAGAGAGGTGTCGTTGAGGTAGCCTAGGGAGACGCCTGCGCCGCCAATGAAGATCTCGCCTGGGACGCCGGGGGGGAGTGGGGTGAGTGAGGGTGAGAGGATCATGATTGAGTAACCGTGGAGGGGTTGGCCCAGGGGTATGTTCTCTGAAGTGGATGTTGGGTCGTGGTACGGGACGAGGCCTTTGATGGCTGTTACGGAGACTTCGGAGGGGCCGTAGGACTATGACCGGCGAGACATATGATTAGCATTATAAAGGTGAATGAATGGAGAAGTGGGATTTGGGAGGAGAGATGGGAAAGGAAAGACGTACCTGGTAAAGCTTCAAAGTCGGCAAGGCCAAAGAACGGAATGCCTGCCGCAGCGAATCCGACATCTTGTCACCCCCCGCAAAAGCATGTTTCCAGCTGGTGTTCCCCGCTAAAAGATCGGCACCATGACGGATCCAAGATAGATATCCTGAAGGTGTCGTGCGCGTGTACGTGATACCTTCGTTTGCAATGATCTCCATTAAAGCTCGAGAGTCGCCACGACGGGCAGTGTCGACGATGTAGAGAGATCCGCCGCTGCCGAGACCGATGAATATCTCGTCGATGGACATGTCGAAGCTGAATGCCGTGTGCTGGATAACGACTTCCTGGTCGAGCTCATATCGTTGGACTAGAGATTCAATGACATTTACGGTACCGGAGTGTTTGAGGACAATGCCTTTGGGGACGCCGGTGGTGCCGCTCGTGAAGAGAATCAAGGCCGGGTTATCTGGCTTCGCGGTGATTGGTATTTTGGTCGTCGATGGAGCATCAGGTTGGGAGACATTGATGATAGTAGTGTTTTCGAGCCCGAGATGTTTTGCATCTTCCATTGTTGTCGCATCGATCAATACAGCACGCGGGCTGCTTATTTTTACGATTGTTGCGAGTCGAGGAAGACCGTTTCGACTTTCGAGTGGGAGACAGACGGCGCCGACTCGTAAGATCGCCAGCATTGAACAGATCCAGTCCACAGATGGTCGTTGGAACACGCCGATACGAGGGGAGTCTTCTAGATGTTCCATTACAAGTAGGGAGGCAGCGATAGTCTGGATTCGTTGTCCCATCTCGGCATATGTGAGTATCTTGCCGTAGCCATCTTTGAGAGCGATGGATGTGCCGCGAGAATCAATCATTTGTTCGACCCTGTGAACAAGGGTCTCTGGCCAAGTCGAAACGATAGGAGGACCTAATTTTATATCAGTTCTAGTCAAGTTAGGTTAGGTATCGGATAGACTCACTTATTCCTAGCTCAAGTCCCCTCTCGATATCGGCCTTGGCAAACAGCGAAGGTCGATCAACACGAGTGGCAGGCCGTTCGGTAAAAGTCTCCACAAGATGCACATAACTCTTGAGGATGATCTCTGCATCTTCCATCGAATACAACGAACTCTGAGCGCCGACATAAATCGTCGACTCTCCCTCCAATGACTCGAGAGCTCCAAGACTGATGTCGTATCCATTACTGTTTCTATTGAGGCCTTCGGGTGGAGAGTACGTCTCGTGGTCTAAGAACGACTTCTTGAAAGTTTCGCGATAATCGAAACTAGATTGAAATACTGGACTACGAGTTGGATCTCTGGGGATGTTCAGTTCGCTGAGAATGACGTCGAATGGAACCTTTGCGTGTGCGAGAGCAGTGGTGACTTTTGCTCGGGCTTCCTTGACTGCGTGAAGGAAGTTTTGCGCGGGATCGTATTTGAACTGAACTGGTAGAATGTTCATGAGGTTTCCGATGACACCTGGAAGCAGTATATTAGCAGCTGAGATTTAATTCAGGAGAATGAGATTTGTGTAATACTGGAAATTACAGCGAATTGGATCAAGGAGTGGGCAGAAGACTGTCTACTTACCGGCATCTTTGGTATCAGTTCTGTTCATATCATTGATCCCAAGGCAGATGTGGTCCGTGTTCAGGAATCTGAAAAGCAACGTCTTCCAAACTGCCAAGTGAAAGTATGCAGGAGAGATCTTCAGGTTTCGACATCTTTCTTTGACCCGAGCCGTCATGTCAGCACCAAGATTGGCGCTAGCTCGTAGCATATGGTACCGTCTGAGGGTTTTGCGCGAGCCTTGCGAAGACATGGGGAATAGAGGTAGTGCTGGAGGAATTGTTGCAAGTTCTCGACTCCAGTAGGCCTTATCTGCTGCAGATTCGGAGCTTTCCACGTACGCCCGCTGCTTTGCTGCCCAGGCTGGATATTGGAGTGCGGGAGCTGGAAAGACCCCATCATTGTATGCTTGCTGAAGGTTTGCGAAGAGGACATTGGTGCTGGTACCATCCATCAGAATATGATGAAATCCCAGTGCAAAGTAGAACACTTTGTCAGACTGTTCACATAGGACAAGCTTGATGGTGTCCCCGTTCTCGATGTCAAAAACGTGGCTCTTCAGTGATGTGAAAACTTCTAAGAATTCTTCTCGACTTTGAACAGGCTGCTGAGTCAATCGGAAGTTTGGCTTCTTCATGATCCTCTGACATGGACCATTTTCGTTTGTGGTGAAGACAGTCCGTAATGCTTCATGGCCTTGAGCGACTAGATCTACCGCTCTCTCAAGGCGAGAAGCATCAATGCTACCTTTCACTTCGACCCAGAAAGTGATGTTGAATGCTGTGCGATCTTCGAGGTACTTTCCAAGGAACCAGAAGCTAGATTGTTCATACGACATGGGCTCATCACGCAAGATATCGGGATCTTCGATGCTGACCGATATGTTAGCGGCAGTATGTAAATGATGGCTAATTCGAAGATTCATCGACGCCAGCCCGCTCTCATTATTGCAATCAACAACTTACTTTACTACAGGTCCAGCATCAATCTCCTGCACCTCTACTTCGATTGCTTCTTGCTTGGAATCGTGATTCACGGAATCAGACTCAGAAGGTTCTGTCGGCGCATCATCATCTGCAGTTGAGGCCGAAGATAGAGGAGGCGAAGACTTATAATCGGATGTCGAAGAAGCAGATGGAGAGGAAAACTTCGCAGGCGCTGTTGCCACTTCGCTTGGAGCCTGTACTGTCCACTGGGAGTTCTGTGGCTGGCTATGTGGCTGGCTATGGACTACCTGGGTAGCTAGTGGAGGAGCCTCTTCAGGAACGGACTTTGCATCGTATTTAACGCCCTCCCCAAGCTGGGGCAGAAATTCTTTCGGCAGCTTCTCGGCTGCGAAGCCGATCAAGTCCACAGCTGACGCTCCACCCAAGATCTTCAGAACTGGCAAATCGACTTTCAATTCTTGCAGAAACCATGTGCGGACATCGACAGCGACTAGGGAGTCCAAGCCAAGATCGATGAGAGGTGTGCTGCCGTCGATCGACTCACCCTCTGAAAGGTTAAGACTCGCGTTCAATTTCGCAATAAAGGCGTCTGTACAAGCTGTCAGTATCAAAGAGACATAGAAGAAGGAGAACATGACAGTCGAGACTTACTCCGAAGTATTGTCACAACCTGCTCAGGAGACTTTGCGGCCTGCAGAAGCTTTCTGACGGGAATTCTAGTGACTTTGCTGCCTTTATCATCGCCCGCATGTTCTTGGATACGAACAAAATGAGAGAATTTGACCTGAGCAGCCCAATACACTCTGCTGTCCTCTTCAATGGTGAGGGTTCGAATTCCAGAAATCAATTCCGATTTGAGTCCAGAGTCAGGTCTCCCGGAGACAATAGCTTCGGCGAAGACTTGGTGGAGATCAGGTTCCGACATTGGCATACTCACGTTCATCAGCCGCTTCAACTGCTTCTCTGACATCTTGAGAGACTTCACTTCACGATCGACATAGCCCACACCGGCAATTCGAGAGACTGGAAATGATTGTCAGTAGGATTCAACGGATAGTCAAGCTACTAGATACTCACGATCGATGACTGAACCAGCAAGACCACGCTCTCTCCTCTGATTGATCAATGCTTTACAAAAGCTGTTTGCTGCCGAATAAGCACTTTGACCACTGTTGCCCAGCGTAGCAACGACGGACGAGAAGGCGACGAAAAATTCAAGTGTGTTCTCTTCGAAAAGCTCGCTTAAGAAGACCGTTCCGTCAATTTTAGGCTTGACGACCTTTTGGAAAGTCTCCAAATCCATTCCTTCAAACGCTTGATCCTGGAGAACTAGGGCACCATTTGCTACACCAGCAACGGGTGGGAACTTCGACGTTATTCGGTTGTATACGTCCCGAACATCATTGCGGTTCGTCACATCCCTGGGAACATATCAGTTGGGTGTTGTAGGAGCAATGGGCGAAGGATGACTTACCCAGCCATGAAGGTGACAATGACACCATTGTTCTCATGTTTCTTGATCCAGGGCTCCTCCACTCTCCGAGTTCGACTCATCAGCACAATGAATCGCGCTCCATGGTCTGCCATCCAATCGCAAAGCGATTGCCCGAGATCGCCAGCTAGACCAACGAGCCAGTACGTCTTGTCGCTCTGGAATATGTGCTTTCTGGCATCAACAGGCTCAAGTAAAGTGGTGACATTTGTTTCCAAACGCCAATTGACGACCGAAAAGGGGTCAAGATGACCTTGTTCAGAAACGTCATTCGCCGAAACTTCGGGGAATGGTGGTATGTTTTTTGTGCCACCAGCCAGAGAAGACAGCGCACCAAGGGAAACTTTGCGAAGCATCTCCGAGACACCAACAGAGCTCGAGACCGGGAGGTACGATTCATTCGACAAGATGAAGGAACTATCAGCTCGTTGGCAGAGCGGAGACAAGATCGTCGAGAGCTTCAATACAACACCATGACTAGAAGCATCAGAGGAAAGGTCAATGAAAAACGAAATGTCGCTGGGAAGGAGTGCCTTGATTGCCCTGGACGAGCTCTGTGGATGGACATAAGTCCAGTCCTGCTCCTCACGCTTTGTGCAAGTTGTGAATACAGCACGGTAAGTCTTTGTTGCTGAGAGCATGCGGACAAGTGCTGGAGTTGGCTCATGTACCAGAAGAATGCCACCTACCGGTATTGCAGCACAGATGATATCGTTCAATATCTGGTCCACAATGCCGGTCAAGAATTCCAGGTCTGAGCCAGCCGGTAGATCGACTGCGATCGACCAAGCTTTTGGAACAGATATGGTCGAGGCGTTCATTGAAGAAGCCGAGAACATTTTGACACCCGTTTGCTTTTCCACGCCAACGCTGAAGAACAGTCGACCTGCTGGAATACGAATTGCGCTTATCAGTGACGACTGGACCTCGATCAAGGTATGGCTATCATCATGGCGCCGCAAAATGTCCGGACTGTCTCGCAGAACATAGCCGTCCTGAAGCCATTCCAAGCTGACAGGAGAGGAGTCCAGGGTCGAAATTTTTGTGATGGGCCGTCTTGCTGAATTGTACCGTTTGTTTTGCTCGACCTGAGGTTTCATGCGGGGAATTATCAGCAATTCGTTCTCTACGACCACCTCAGTCTCCGCCGTCCAGACCAGATTATCCTTCTGGTCTGCAGTCTCGAGTTCTTCTGCAATGTGCAAACGAAGTAGCATTTCAGCCAGAAGTGTCCCACTGACCACCTTTGACTGATCGATGTCGAGCAATTGAGTGCGTAATTGAGGAAGCTCGTAGGTTATGCATCTCATGAAGCCCACCGTCATAGCGGCGTACGGATCCTGGCATCGGTAGCCGCGAGTCAACCACAAGACATTTCTTGCTGCTGTGAAGATGTTCTTGAGAACCTGCCAGTGCTCCTTGGTCATCGTCTTGAACATGGGCCCATCAATCTCAACCAGGCTCAATACCGTACACATAGAAGGAACATCGACGCCGTGAAGATCGTCGAGCGTAGTCGCTGTGATAATCTGGCCAGATCTTGCACGTAAAAGTGGCTCGGCATCTTCGATCAATCTTGAGCTCTCCATTGAATCGCCTCCGATGATCAGAAGGTTCTCAACTGAAATTCGATCCAATGGAGAAGACAGCGGGCGCCGGATGGCCAGCACAGTCTCATCCACGGCTTGCGAAACAAAAACAGATGCCAAGTAGACAAGAGGATCGTCAAGCGGCGTGAAGGTATCGATACCAGAGAAGCCGTTTCTTTTGAGAATCTTGTTCCACTGCGTTAACCTAGATTGAAACGTGTTAGTATCGATTTTTCATGAGCTGGTGCAATATGAAGAGCTTCGAGACTGGAGTCGTGGCAGACATCTAGAGCGTTTGGATCTGACTCTGAAATCAAGGAGAGTGAGTTACTTACTCGATTGTGGGTGCATAGCGTCTCCCATCGTCTCGCCCGACCCACCATCCAGGAAGACCACCGAAAACTAGACCAACGCGCAAAGGCCGGTTGTCCACGATCTCGAGCATGACCAGATATCCACCTGGTTTGAGAAGTTTTCGTGCATTCTTCAAGGTCTCATCAAGCTTGTGCGTCGCGTGCAGCACGTTTGCTGCCAACACAATATCGTAAGAATGAGCAACGAACCCTTGCGATGTGACGTCTTTCTCGATGTCCAAGGGCTTGAAAATCATTTTGTTCGCGTAGTCTTTGTCCTTGAACATGTCCTGAGCTTTCATGAGAAACCCAACTCCAATGTCGGTGAATGTATACGATGAGAAAGCAGTGCCAATTTCCGAGAGAATAGGGGCGGTCGCTCCTCCCGTGCCTCCTCCAATTTCAATGATATTCATATGTGGATAGCGGTGAACGAACTGTGCAACCATTCCTGTGGCAACGTCGTATGCGTGATCAAATCCCAGAGCATCAATATAGTAATTATCAAGCCGATTGTCTTTGGTCATATGTTCCAGGATAGTAGTTTCGCCACGCACGACAGCTGGAAGATTTTCACCAACAGCGCGCATGATGTTGAAATCGGCATCTGAGCCATACCTACCGATATGTCAGTACCAAACTAGCACCTCAATTATTCAAGAACTTACGGCTCCATGATAGAAAGCACTTGCTCGTGCTTATCAGACAGCCATTCGTTGGAGGCATAAGCATGTTTCCCGGTGGAAACGAGCTCAATGACGCGAGCAATACTCTCGAAAAGTGCTTCGTGATGTTGGGGAATATTAATCGAAGCACGCTCGGTCTCCTAGAGATTGGAGGTCAGTGCAACCAGATAAAGAATTTGAGAGTTTGATTGAAGTATGAAACGGTCATTTTGAGTTCATCAACAGTAGAATCGACATGTAACAGAACGTCCGAATATATGGAGCTGGAAAACGAGCTATACTTACCGAAATCGATTCGTGCAAGAATCGCATGTAGTAGAGCGCGACACGTTCGCAATCATATGCCTTTTTAAGCTGGCTTGCAGAAGCACGGTTATTGCCAAGCAAGATATCGCCATTAGGAGAAGCGACATTCCAGACTGTGTCGGAGAACAAGTGACAATCATCGGCCTCTGTTGCTTGAGAAAAGGGGCGACACACGAGGCCTTCGATTTCAATGAAAGTCTGGTTGCCGTCGGTCGAATAAACGCTTATATCGCCCGTGATGTTGTTCGGAGTCGATGCAGATACAGTGCAAGTGAATGAAACCGGTTTAGGCATATTCTCAGTGCACAGCGCTGGAATCAACGAGACCCGCTGCATCCCTGTTGGCGCGTGCAAAGTCCAAAGTCTACCATCATTCGGAGCGCTGAATGCCGCAAACATGCCTTGTAGAGCAGTATCGAGCATAGACGGGTAGAATGGCAGCTTAGACACCGCATAATCTTCACCAGGGGGTAGGATCAAGCCGGTCGACATCCCAAGTCGTCGTGTGAGGCCCGACATGGCTCTGAAGTCGCCGGAGTATCCATATCCTAACTCTGTCAATGCCTCATAGAATGTGTCAACATCAATATCGGCCATAGCCAAGTCTGACTTCATTGGGGTCGGAAGGTCATTCGTGGCTGTTTCGCCGAGGACCAGTTCGACTTCTGCGATTGCGCTCACGGCCATGACGCCAGAACTTCTGCTCACCGAAGAGTAGCAAGTATACTTGGCTGTGATAGAGGAATCATTAGACTCTGTGATCTCTGACATCGTCACCGCTACTTCGGTTCCCACGTCGTCGTCGATGGCAATGGCCTTGCTGATAATTAGATTGGTCAATTCGATGAGTCGGACTGGTCGACCGCTCGCCATTTGATTTGCGGCTTCCATGGCCAAGGCTATGTAGCCAGTAGCGGGCAGAACAGTTTGCTGGAACAATTTGAATTAGCGGCGCATGACAGGACGTGGCATAAATGATCACTTACTCCTTGAAGCGCATGTCCCGAGAGCCAGGGCAGTTCTCTTACACTAAGAACATTCTCCCAGCGCCACTGATTTTGCATACCATCTGGCGTTCGTCTTCCAAGAAACTCGTGAATAGAGGTCTCATGCGTACGGTAAACTTTACCGCCTCGACATTCCGTCCAATAGTCTCTGTCGTGACTCCATGCGTAGGTTGGGAGGTCCTTCAAGACGACTGAATAGCCGTTGTCGCTGTAGTGACATTTCTGAAACGATCCGAAATCGACCGCAGATCCTCCGCAATGGGACCAAACGAAGCCAATACAGTCCAGGAAGGACTTGAAGTCATCTTTTCCACGATTTAAGACTCCAGAGTAAGGCACCAATTCCACCCTCAGCTGTTGATTTATTTGTGCAACGGGTCGCTTTAAAGCCGGATGGGGTCCAACTTCGAGAGCAGTATCGAATCGTCCACACTCTTCCATGGCACATTCGATAGCTTGAGCAAACAAGACTGGCTTGACCATGTTTTCTGCCCAGTAATTTGCCTTAAGAGACACATCGCCCTCAACTCTGACGCCTCCGTCGACACTAGAATACCAAACTGGCGCGTCTTTCTTTGGAACAAGGATCTCAATGTTGCACCTCGTAATCGCTTCAACGTACGCATCCGAGCATAAGATCATGTGATGAGAGTGATAGGCTGTGTTCACCTTTAGCTGCCTCACGGGCTTCCCTTCCTCCTCGAAGACAATCATGACCTCGGCAATCGCATCGCTGTCGCCAGATATGGTGATGCTTTCAGGAGAGTTGTTAGCTGCTACCGTGATACGGCCTTCAAAATCTTCGAGATCGCACATCGCCTTGCCGTCTTCGAAGGTTGTGCCAACTGCTATCATTGAGCCCGCAATGCCTTCGGGTCCTGAAGCCAGCTTCGCGTAGTATCCACGATAATAAGCAACCCGAATCGCATCATGAGCACTGATGAATCCAGAGGCGTAAGAGGCAGCGATCTCGCCGCTCTGTTTCAATTAATTGACAAGCAACAATCACAGAGTGCTGGAAGACTTACGGAGTGGCCAACAACAGCCTTGAACGTGACGCCTGCGCTGCGGAGAAGGTCGACTAAAACAACCTGCACAGCAGTGCAAAGGGTTTGAGAGAAGACAGCTTCTCCTATTTGTGTCGTCTCCTCAGCCGCTGAGAGTTCTTCGAGAATCCTCCAAGTCGGACGATCTTCAACAGGAAGGCTTGCTAGTGAACGATCCATTGCCTCAATAATTCTCTGAGCAGCAGGGAAAGCATTGATCAAAGCCACGCCCATGCCAGCCCACTGAGCACCTTGCCCTGTAAAGACCCCAAGAATTCCAGAGTTCTGAGTGGATCGTACGCCGCCCAGTTTAGATCCGCCGGAGCTCGGCTCGAGACGTGCTTCAACCGAGCTACAGAGCTCGGAAACAGTCGAAGCTGAGAAGGTCGCCTTGACGGCAAGATTGGATCTGCGACAGCTCTGTCGAATGCCATTATTAGCTCAACTTTCCACTATCGAAGACGCATATATCATCGAAGGGGAATTCAGTGAAAATAAATCACAAACCAGGGTATACGCTAAGCGGCGAAGGTCAATAGATGGCGTCTCTTTGAGATACGAAAGATAAGCACTGATTATGCTTTCCAAAGACTTATTAGATGCTGCAGAGAAGACAAAAGGTATACAAGGTGGGGTATCTGCCACCATTGGAATGATCGAATCGTAACTTTCGAGAATAGCGTGTGCATTGGTTCCTCCAAAACCTGACGAGACATTAGCATTTTGGCATGGATGATCATGTGATTGGAAGTGGAAATACCAAAGCTGTTGACACTTGCTCGCCTAGGGGTATCGGCAGCAATTTGGGGCCAGGCCTGGGGCTCTTGAAGGATCTGCATGTTCGTGTAGAAAGGCTCAACGTTTGGGTTCAGGCGATTCAAAAGCAAATTGGGTGGAATAACCGAATGCTTGAGGGCAATAGAAGCTTTGAGGACACCTGCAATGCCAGCAGTCCCTTCCGTGTGGCCGATGATCGTCTTGACGGAGCCCACATAGAGCACGTCGTCTGGGTCTGTGTCACCATAACCGAAAAATGCGTCTCGTAATGCCTCTGCCTCTTGAGGATCGCCTGCCTGAAATCCGCGCATCAGTAGCCTCTTCAAGAAATCGGAACCTCTCATGCAGTATTACTTACTGGCGTGCCTGTTCCGTGAGCCTCGAAATACTGACATCGATTACTCTTTATCGTCAAGTCAAGCCCAGCTTTCGCATAAGTCGACCGGATCAACGCTGCTTGGGCAGAAGCACTTGGCATTGTAATACCGGTCGTCTTCCCATCTTGGTTTATTCCAGTTTCACGTACGATACATTCAATGTCGTCGCCATCCTCAAGTGCAGACCGTAGAGTTTTGAGGATGACAGCCCCAACACCCTCTCCTCGCGCATAACCATCAGCATCAGCATCCCACATTCGTGAATGCCCGGTTGGTGAAAGCCTAGCATGGGTAAGAATTAGACAAAACAGCGATTGGAGAAACCAGTTCTAAGTAAACAATCCCAAACAAGTAAAGAGGAAACCTACATATTCATCTTGCTCCCAGCAATGAAGTTTCCTGAGTCTAAAATGAGATTAGTTCCCCCTGCTATGGCAATCCTTGAAGCACCATCCCTCAGAACTTGAACCGCTTGATGTATGGCCACAAGACTCGATGAGCATGCTGTATCGATGGTCATCCTACAATGTTAGAACTTGTCATCATCGTGATATAGGTGAGCATACGATGGTCCGTGACAGTCAAAATGACTATAAAGTTTGTCAGCATTAGAAGAGATCGAAGACGATGAAAGCTGGTGGATTGTAAATGTGCTAACAGTGAGACATTCTTGACAATGACCGTGGCATGACTTACTAAGATATGCGAGCTGCTGCGTTGCTATTCGCAGTGCCTGAAGACAAATAAGTGGGAATGAAGTTTGGGTCACGACTAGCAATTCCAGAGTAGTCGTAAGACATCAAACCAATGAAAACGGCCGTGTCGGATCCCGAAAGGTCAGATAATGTTACGCCTGCAGACTCCGCTGCTTCGTAACAAACCTCCATTAGCATACGGTGTTGAGGGTCCATAGAGTCTGCTTCTGTTTGAATTATCAGCGACATCTCTAGCATCAAATTGACAAGGAATGGAATGTGCTTAGAGAGGCTGCAAGGCGATATGTCTGAGAAGTTGCTACGGAAGCGGCATACCAGATGGCAGAACATTGAAGAAGGGTGCATCAAATTTGCGTGCATTGCCAGGAATGAAGTAAGCATCTTTGACGTTGGTGGTACCATGATGATGTCCTGTAGGGTGGTAGAATCGATCAACATTGAATCGTTCGGATGCAATTGGCTCAGAGACATCCCGAGGTTGCTCGAGGAGCTTCCATAGCTTCGATAGTGAATTTGCATCTCCAGGGAAACGACACCCACTTCCAATGATGGCAATCGGTTCTCGTACGGGTTGAAGGCTACCCATCTCTGTTATGAATGTTTGATGGAGTGGAAACCACGAAGGGGCTGTCTTCAAGTGCACTAATATGCAATGTTCTGATAAAAAGCCAAGGCCGAATTGGAAGCTTCCTGTTGTCTCTTTCAATCAAGATGGTGGAAGCGGGTCAATGGAGTAATATGCAGTTGATCAAAGTACCGACCCATAGCTTGAGTGCTCTGAGTGAAGACATCATCAAAGCTGAGTTTTGGGTACTCAGCACCAAGAAGCACTCTGAGGCACAGTATGGAGCATATGAAGTCGCCGTCGGATGGCTGCAATGGAGGACAATCCTTCCAACGAGATCACTCCGATCATGCAGCTTAGTCTCAACTCCATGGAGTATCACGCATGGAGGTGATGGAGGAGGTCTGGTGGCCATTGTGGAGCTTGAAGGCATCGAGGATGGAGAGAGGTCCCGTTCGCCATTTCGTAATTTGTGGCTCTATGGAGATGCCCGAGGACTCTAGTACAAATATTTGCAACAGAATTTGGTTCCATTCATTAGCTGTTGCCATTGTAGTTAAGGATATGAAGTGGTTGAGATTGACCCTGGTTGGTAGCACGTGATATATCTTGGCATCAAGATACGAAGTGGGCGCGTCGCGCCGAACGAAAGCTCCCTCACTTGTTTACTGATGTCTCGAACCACTACAACGGCATATGCTATTCATGACGTTCAAGACTTATGTCCTATCGCCTGCAACTAGCTCTGATCTGGTCAACTAGCAAACTTGATACACCAACTTGACCCCAGATAATTCTTTCTTCCGCAACGCATCCATCCCGTTGAGAACACCCTGAAAACCTCCAGACATGCTCTTCAATGGATGAGCTCTGATCTTGCCATCCTGCAAGAGCTTTCGGGCCGTTGCGAACCATCTGACGGAGAACTTGCGCAGTTCCTCGTCTGCCTCTCGTTCAAATGGCGCCGGCCATCCGATTTTCTTCCCTAACATCATCGGCCCGAACACCCATTGTGCTTTGATTGTTCTTTTGGTATCCAGCCATGTGGGAAACGGTTCCAGTGCGGTGTACTTGCCTCCTGCTCTGCCGATACACTTGTAGCAGAACTCCATGGTCTCTGGCTCGGAAATGCAATCGAGTACATATTTGAGCGAGTTCTTGGTGTATGACTTGATGTCTTCGGGACAAGATGGCAGGTGATAATCGAACACTTTCTCAGCACCGTAGGACAATACCAGATCAAAGTTTTTTTCCGATGCAGTCGCAATGGGGATCAATCCACACCTATCCGTAAGTTAGCTGTTCGCTCCAACACCGGAGATCCCGCTCTTTACAATTTGAGAAGCTGAATGGCCATTGTTCCAGTCGCCGAACTACCTCCATACACTAGAACATACTTGGGCTTAAGGGCAGGCTCCGTTGGATACCCAGGAACCTCGAGAGAGTGGAACAAAGCCATACCCATGGTGCCAATGCCACTCCCAATCGCAGCACCTTCTTCGAATGACATCGCATCGGGGATCTTCATAGTCACAAACCCAGTCGCTCCTATGTATTCGGTGAAACCTCCGACATCAGGCTGAAGCGGGTTCGAAGACTGGACGACTCCTGCTACACGATCGCCAATTTGCACACCGGGGCATTCTGCGTTAGATGGCGAGTCAGCAAATCGATCACAGTTGAGCATAAGAAGCATTTGCTGGTGGTGAATGGCACTTCCATGGTCAACATACCAGCATTGCTTCCTATCGCCACAACATGCCCTGCAAAGTCTGTCCCAACTATGGCTCCTGGTACAACAAGCCGGCCGACCATTTTGGTGTCCACAGGGTTCAAGCCGACGAACTTTGCTTTCACCAAAATCATGTCATCCTCTACCTTGGGAAGCCGCACGTTCTTTGATATAGTCAAGGTCCCATCTTCGAGACCGACTATCGCCGTTTGAAATTCTGGAAGTAAGTCCATAGTGTGAGGAATCGTGGGGCTGCTTTTTTGGTAAGCAACTGGCAACTGCCTTGATGCCTACCAAAGTCGCTTTCCTGTGTGGCGATCATGAAACTAAAAAGCCATGGTCCGGCCAGCGATTTGGGACCAGTCTGGGAGGTTTGGTCAGCTCAAAAGCTGCTACATCCTTCCGCTTCCAGTAGTGCTTTGGTAGCGGAGGCATCAGGGGACTGGGGAAAAGTCACCGGCGGTAACATTGCTATTCCATGCAACTTTCTTTTGTCCACAACCACATGACAGACGGCGATATCTTGTTTTCCCAAAACGATTCCCAATCCACTTTACACGACTCGCCGCCTGTCATTCGAGCGCTTTGCATATGTAGCGCTACAATCCGCCCGTTCCGCATGCGCCTTCTGCATGACGACCCGTGCCGTTATCCTTCTGCATGCATTTGGACCTGCCGCCCACTACCTCAGCTATCTCACTCCCTGTCAATCCCCCTCGCTTCCGCCCCCACATTGAAGATTTGCCATCAATCACAACCCCACAGTGCCACGTTCTAGCATATGCAGGTGATGGCTGACTAGAGCCGTCCGAAAATGTGAGCTAAACCATCTCTACGTCGGTATATCAACGAGATCACGGTTTGCGGCAAAGAATAAGCTCTGTGTATGGTATACTCGTCGAATTGCTCACTCCTGGCAGCACCCCATCGCCAATTATGTTAGGGTGAGGCACAACCATGCACAACATTCAATGAAGGCAGTCCTACCAGAGATGCCATTTTTCAGGGGCGTATGAGCAGCACGTCAGTACAAATTCGACTACATATCATTCGTCGCTCGCGCCAATGGAGCTATCACAATCATGCTCTTCCGCCTAACAGAACGCTGTTTATGAAGCACCCAGCGCAAGACCAATCTTGTGTCCTCAATCTATGACGACTACTCGCAAATATCGATAAATGCCACCGTCAAGATCGCCAGTTCGAGCTGCTTGCGACAGATGTCACGAGACAAAAAGTCGTTGTGCTAGAGCCCCCGGGTCGTTTGAATGCGAGAGATGCAGCCGGCTCGGCAATGTGTGCTCCTATTCCGCTCCGTTGCCAATGGGCCGGCCAAAAGATAAAGCATCAACCCAGGGCTCTGGTTCAACCTCCAGGGATCATGCTCATCCATATTCTCAAAATGCTCCAATAGAGCGGAAGAAGCAAAAAAGAGCTGCGCAGAAGACTTCTAACGCTTTCCAGCCCCGCGAGAGGAACGGCTTGCCATCCCCTCCTGCGTACAACTCGATTGCCTCGCAGGCCGATTCGAGCACAATCCAAACCGATAGTGAGACACCCGTCTTCGTCGATGCACTGCTCTACTGACACAGTTGTTCTACAGACTCGCAGCACTTAAATTGCGACTCTTGGCTGCCGGACGATTGGCCGACTGGCAACTTCGACCTCAGTTGTATGCTAGAGCCAGACTATGCACCGCAACTCGATCATACAGATATCCATCAAGGGATCAACTTCGACCAGTCGCAAGATCCTTCATCTGCTACTTTGCCTGTCCCACAGGAAGGCCACTCACCGATCGATGCGGAAGGCGTTATCTCGAAACCAATACAAGCAAGCCAGAATCTCGCCGCCATGAGTGGAAAAGGCTCACCACAGACCTTCTCCGACATCTACGAGGATCGTTTACATCAGCTCCTCAGACTACAGTCTGAATTGTATAAGATCACATCTCTAGCGACATCCTCGAGCGTCAATTCATCGTTCCTACCTGATGGCACAGGGGTCAACGAAAGGTCGACGCCTATGTGCAAGTCCGGCATTTCAAGTCTTGACACGATCCTTGGGAATACCCAGACATTGATAGACATCCTTCAAACGTCCTCCTTGTCACCTCCAGCAGACTCTCGTATTCCTCAGAACCCAACGGGGAGTGTACAGGTCCATCCTAGCGCGGCCGATCATATGCAGAATCCTTCATCCACTGGCCCCGGTCATCCTCTTGATGCTGTTACGACACTTCTTACCATGTCGTGTTATCTGAGCCTGCTTGTTGCATATGATGGTCTTATTGCATCTTTGCTGTCCTCGCCCAACGATCAAGAAGTTATAACGATGAAGCCGACGTCCTCATCCTCCCCGTCTTTGACATTCGGCACATTTAGCATGACATCAAGATCCAATCTTTTCGTGAGCACTGTGATCCATGTTATCAGGGAGATGGTACATCAGCTTCAAGATACGTTCCAGAGAACTTTTTTTCGGGCAGCACACAATGCTGCGTCTGGGGCAAGCGCGTCTTTGGAGGGAAACGATGGCTCTGATAATCAGGTAGGTGGAACATGTGGCGGTTTTCAGACTGGGAGCCCCATTCTTTCCTCTGCCCATTCTGCTCTGGTGGATATCTCAGAGAGAGAGAAGAGGTTGCTTCAAGTTCTCAACGCTCGACGATAGAAAGCTGTTGCGTAAGGCACTCCCCAGGCTTCTTCAACTGGCGACAAACGCGTCAAGGAAGGACTGATCGTCATGATGGACATTGCAGAGAAGCAGCACCTGAGCATTTTAATTCCGGAATGGCGTCGATTTGCTTTGCTATCTAGGCTTCATTTTCATTTTATTGCACAGCTTGCCGGACATTCTCTCCGTGATTGAGGGCTTCCGCGAGATCCGCTCGGCTGGAAATTGGTGACCCTGCGTATATTGCCTTCAACTCTATTGCTCGCGTTTGCCAAATTATATCTCATTACATGCGATCAACAACAGACTATCATGGAACTTATATTTTCACGGATAAGCATTCCATCTGTCTGTCAGAACATCTATCCCTTCTTTGTCCTTGACTTTTGATGTCTGATCCACGTCAAGGAATAATGTTCATGCATGCATGACCGGAGACATTCAAGTCACGGCTGTAGTGTGACTGAGTCTGACTTCTACATTTGTCTCGTGGAAGTCCCCGGTGGCCCAAGGGCACCGCACTTCAACTCTCCTGATCACAATTTGCTCTGCGATTTATGCAATCAAGTCAAAGAACTCGCCGGGTGTTCTCTCCAGCTCAAATTGAGGGGGCATGAAGTTGGTCACCATTTGAGGAGCCGCAGCATAGAGTCTTGCCATTCTGGATTGTTTCTTCCTCATTTCTCTTGATTCTTGTATTCAGTTGGTAGCTATGAGAGCGCTTGTTGTCCTCAAAGCATTTTGGAAGTTTGTATGGGTAGGCGGAAATCCGTTCGCCATCCTTACAGCCATCCACACTCCGAACGAAGAAGGCAAATATGTCATTCAAGCTGACGGAATAAGACTTGCTTTTACCGTGAGTCTTAATTCCGTAAAAGAAGACGCTCGGCTCTTTTAAGTTTCTTGTCTTCGGGGAATGTCTCAAGGCCTTTCTGAAGTGAACGGATGCTGACGGTTGGTCGCTAGAATCAAGGCGGCGCTCTTGCTAATCTATGGATAAATAATACATATGGTCAAGAAATTGACATAGTGATGGGTCTTGACAACGCGACACAGTACGCTCAGTATGACGGAGCACTCGGCGGGGCTCTAGGTTCGTCACAATACGCAGCAAAAATATGATTTAGGGTTGACACACCCGCACAGGGCGATATGCAGGACTCATAAGTGGCGCAAGCTTCGAACTCGATGGGAGACGGTGGAAGACTTCCGCGAATGGGAAAAACGGGCAGAAACCGGTCACTATCAATGGTGGGAAGAGAGGTTGGGGGAACATCAGACTCGACGTGGCGGTTCATACGAAGGATACTCTCACGTTCTTCATATACGATCGCGGTGCGAATGGGTTTCCAGGAGTGTCTGGCGCAAGCTTAACTCATACTGTCACCCCTTTTGCCTGGCATATGTCATACGGATCAACACCGATGAAGGAAGCTGGCCCTCTGGATCTCAGCCACCAGGTTTTCTGGAACTTGGATGGCTTCGTAGAGAATTCGACGCGTACGATCGAAAACCACAAACTCTCCTTGCCGTTCTCGGGATTGCGTCTTGGTATTGACGAGGACAAAATACCCACAGGCGATATTCACGGTAACAAGAAGAACTCTGGTTACGATTTCTGGTCTGGCCCGCGGCCACTTGCCGTAACTTTAAATCACACTGGAGATGCACCTCCGGGTCTTGACAATACTTTCCTCACCAGTCGTTCGCAGCCCTGGGCGAAAGATCACAAGCCAGTTGCAAGTTTGGAGTCGGACAAATCGGGAGTGAAACTGGATTTCTACGCGGACCAGGAAGCATTGCAGGTCGTGACATGGAACGACCCTGATGGTAATCCATCTATCCACAAGCACTTTCAACAACGACGCTGACAAGAACAGGCTCAGTACCATTGAAGAAGAAGCAAGGAAATGGAACATATCCTATGTTTGCCGGGATCAGTCTCCAAGCACAAGACTGGACCGATGCAATTAACCATCCAGAATGGCAACGGGACGAAAAGATCATATGGGGACCTGACAGGTGTTTCATCGCATATAGCACGTTCAGATTCTCTGTACAGAAGTAGAATCATTGCAAAGCGAGCGATAGTCTGGAAATATACATCGCTCCCGCGCGGCCTCATGTGTCCATCAAATGTCGAGCTCCTTCATAAGATTACAGCAGGCGTTCACTGAACCTAAGACTTCCAGTGACTGGCGTTCCATCACAGCATAACCATTTTGAGTGGCGTATATGACCAACGATGTCAAGTGTATGGCCATCTGCAGCTGCAGGGAACCTACGAACCCAACCTACACGACTGCTGTGGCTGACCTAGAATAGAAGCTCGACATCGGCTCAACCAGGGTACGGATACAGATAGCTCGAACCGCCAGCATAATCGTACCATGTCTCGTCCTCCTGGACCCCTGGCTGATAAGCTGACATGTATCCGTTATCTTCCTGCACCACATCAACCGAGCCGCCCAACCGCGCTTCGATGCTGCCACACCACGACCCTGCAGGTGACAGACGGCTACGCCTCACCAACACTTCTCTGGGCATGCTTGGTGTCACAACCCGCCGTTGGAGCGGTGACATTACACTCGACTTCATAAGATAGCGATCGACGGCGACATCCCTCCCTCAATTCATCCAATGTCAGCCACCCTGTCATAAAGCGGGGACATCAGATCTGACCTTTACACAGAACAGAAGTGCACGATACACGTAACAATTTCGATAGATCTTCAGCTGTCCCACGCCTCTGCATGCAGGATCAAATCCCAGAATAAACCTGCTCAAGTCTCGAATATTGAGCGGCAGGACCATACACTCCGTGCCCCTCTGGCTGCCCCAGCCTCACCCATGGACAAGCCCCGAGTAGTTGTTCTTCACTTGTGAACTTGCAACCACATGATCCGCGAGTATGGCTGCTCCACAACATCGACCCGCGCAAGGTGTAGAGGCAGGGCTAGACGGTGTGGGAGACGTGCAAATTGACATCGCAGACAACGTTGTCGAGCCCCAAAGCCCTGCCTTGACGGAAACAGAGCTATCAATTCTGAAGCGCCAGAGTGATATTCCAGATGTGAAAGTCGACCCAAGAATGATGATTCGATATGCAACAAGAAAAGACCACATCATAATGTCCGTCAGCGGCATTTGTGCCGCAATTGGTGGTGGTATTGTTCCGCTCATGAGCGTGAGCTTTGCACTTTCCTGAAACACTTCTCAGTGCTAATAAAATCAGGTGGTATTTGGTGCTTTAGCCCAAAGTTTTCAGGAGTACAGTGTGCTGTCTAAGGTTGAGAGGGACACTTTTGACAGAAATCTCATCACCAAGACCTTGTATCTCGTTTACCTAGCAATTGGTGAATACGTCTGTATTTCCATCTCAACGTTCGGGTTCTTGTATACAGGAGCCCGCATAACACAGAATCTGAGAGAACGGTATCTGTAAGTTTTCAGTGGGGCTCATCTCGCTGTGATTGAGCTCTTCCCCCATATTCAACATGCCGCAATGGGAAACTCACGTCGATTAATTCGCTGACACTCCGATCACTTAGGGCTGCTATCATGCGCCAGAACATTGCGTTCTTTGATACACTCGGAACCGGAGAGGTGATCAATTGTATTACAGCTGATTTGAATCTCGTCCAGGATGGTATTTCGGAGAAGGTAGGTTTCACTATCACCGGACTCACTACATTCATTTCGGCTTTTGTCATTGGATTTATCATGTACTGGAGTATGCCATATGTCTTTTATCCATCGTGTATCAAGCTAAGATGTGTTCAGAGTTGACACTGATTCTCTCTGGAACTTTGTTCTCCCTCCTGTCCGGCCTCTTCCTCACCTCGCTAGTCTCAAAGAAGTACAGTGCCCAAAAGATTGCTGCAAATGCCACAGCAGCAGCCCTTTCAGACGAGGTATTCAGCTCCATCAGGAATGCGATCGCCTTCAACACTCAGGCAAGACTAGGGAAGCAATATGACAAACTTTTGGCCAGCGCTGCAGAATTCGACTTCAAACTTGGTGTCACTATCTCTGTTCTGCTGGCAGCTTGCATGGCCATTGTTGAGCTCACATATGTAAGTATCTTCATATTCACATGGGATGTCGTACCAGTCGTCAATCTGACATGTATACTAGGCGCTTGCGTTCTGGGAAGGTTCTCGCCTACTGGTAAACGGGGAGATCAACCTAGCAAGACTCCTGACCACTGTGCTTGCAATTGTTCTTGGTTCTTTTGCACTAGTAAATATAGCTGCCAATTTCCAGGTGGGTGGGTGCATGCATCAAGCAGATGTAGATTCTGTTAACTTCTGGTAGGCCTTCGCCATTGCTCTGACGGCTGCCAAAAAGATATTCAGTACCATCGACCGAGCTTCCCCACTCGATTCATTATCTGAGGATGGGCTTAGACTTGATGTCATCGAAGGAACCATCGACTTACAGAATATCACTCATGTATATCCTTCCCGCCCAGACGTTTGCATCATCGATAACTTGTGCCTCAATATTCCTGCTGGAAAAACGACCGCTATCGTTGGGGCTTCAGGTTCTGGCAAAAGTACGATAGTCGGGCTGATTGAAAGGTTTTACGAACCCATTGGCGGCAGGATTCTCATTGACGGTCATGATACTTCGCAATTAAACCTGACGTGGATGAGACAGCAAATAGCTCTAGTCAGTCAAGAGGTAAGAGAGTCGGCTACTACTCTACATGATTGATTCAATTCCCATTGATCGCTGGGAGTTTCGGACTTTGTCTTCGTGTCTAGTCTCTCTTCCCACCACATGTCATGAAGCTGACACAAGCAATAGCCGGTCCTCTTCGGGACAACAATTTACGAAAACATTCGGTATGGACTCATCGGAACCCCGTACGAGAATGCAAGCCCTCAGGTACAAGAAAGAATGATCATTGAAGCAGCGAAGAAAGGCAACATACACAACTTCATCATGAGCCTTCACGCAGGATATCAGACTCAAGTTGGGGAGCGCGGCGTTTTACTCTCGGGAGGCCAAAAGCAACGCATCGCGATTAGTCGTGCGATAATCTCTGATCCGAAAATTCTGCTTTTGGATGAGGCAACGTCAGCCCTCGATACAAGATCAGAAGGAGTTGTTCAGGCTGCATTGACCGCGGTGTCAAAAGGGAGGACGACTATTGTTATTGCACATCGACTATCGACCATCAGAGATGCAGACAACATTGTGGTGATGGGTGCTGGACGTATCATTGAGCAGGGAACACATGACGCCCTACTCAAGCTGAAATCATCCTACTACGAGCTCGTTCAAGCTCAAGAAATGTTACCTGGGACTTTTCCAAATAGCGAAGCTGGCTTCATTGATGCTAGAGATTCCGACAATGACCTAAATTTAGACGAGAAATCCGAGATCGTACATGAGCAGCATACTCCTGTTTCTCCGACAGTGGCTCACAAATACTCTTCCTGGTCATTGGCTAAAGCAATCTTAGCTTTCAATAGCAAGGAGACGCCCATCATGCTTACCGGCCTCTTCTTTTCGGTCCTTGCCGGCGGGACGTACCCAACTCAGTCGCTGTTCTTCGCGAAGTCAATTTCGTCACTGGCACTACCACCCTCTCAATTTGGGAAGCTCCGTGACGAGGTGAACTTTTGGTCTTGGATGTATTTTATGCTTGCCATCGCTGCATTTCTGTCCTTCCTTTTTCAGGGTCTAGCTTTAGGGTATTGCTCAGCGAAGTTGACCTCGCGAGTTGCAAGCAAAGCATTTCGAGACATTATACGACAAGATGTGTCATTCTTTGATCGGGAAGAAAACACTGTCGGATCACTAACCAGCACCCTATCAACGGAGCCCACAAACCTGTCTGGCTTTGGAGGGTTTACTCTGGGCGCAATCGTCTCGGTTATGTCAACCATCGTCTCAGCGCTTGCGCTCAGCATCGCACTCAGCTGGAAGCTCGGGCTTGTGTGTGGCGCGACTATACCTCTCATGCTATCTAGTGGCTTTTACCGCTACTGGATCATGGCTCAGCTGGCGAAACGATCCAAGAAAGCCTATGCAGAGTCCGCCAGTTATGCAGCCGAAGCAACCTCGGCGATAAGGACCATCGCATCTCTGACTCGTGAGAAAGATGTTCTCGAAGTATACCACAAATCGCTTACCGAGGAGCGCCGAAAAGCACTGCTTCCTACGTTGAAGTCTTCAAATTTGTATGCCGTATCTCAAGGCTTTCCGTATCTAGTCATGGCTTTGGGCTTCTGGTATGGAGGTCATCTGATCTCGAGAGGAGAGATAGGGATGTTTGAGTTTTATGTCTGTTATAACGCTCTCATATTCACCATTCAATCTGCTGGAAGGGTTCTGGCATTCGCTCCCGAGCTGGGGAAGGCCAAAAATGCTGCTTTGGAGTTGATGTCGATATTTGAGAGCAAGTCCGTCATCGATTCCAGTAGTCCAATGGGTGCAGCTCCGGGTGAGGTTGCTGGAAGGCTCGAATTTCGCAATGTTCATTTCCATTATCCCAACAGAGATGGTGCAAAAGTGCTGAGAGGGTTGAGTTTCACGGTCAATCCAGGCCAGTATGTAGCCTTAGTAGGAGCAAGTGGATGTGGGAAAAGTACAGTGTTGGCATTGTTGGAAAGGTTCTACGACCCTAGTAAGTGCAGACATTGTCATTGGGCCTTCGAAGATTGTTCTTTGGAGTTCAGATATCATGTCTCACTTCAGTCTCAATGAGTTAGCAGGCTAATATGTAGACAGTTGGAGGGGAAATCTGCGTTGACAACAAAAGAATTTCAACGCTCAATCTTGCTCAATTTCGACGCCTCTTCGCGTTAGTTAGCCAGGAGCCAACCCTTTACCAAGGTTCCATTCGGGACAACCTACTTCTGGGGACCGATCAAGAAGATCCTGATGATCAAGCTCTTTTTCGAGCATGTAAGGATGCTGACATATATGACTTCATCATGTCACTCCCGTAGGTTCTTCTTGGGTCACGTTTAGCGCTGCATGTGCTGACGACAGACTCCCAGTGATGGATTCAACACAGCTGTGGGTTCAAAGGGTACTCTACTCAGTGGGGGCCAGAAACAGAGACTCGCAATAGCTCGAGCTCTCATACGAAGTCCAACGGTGCTTCTGTTGGACGAAGCAACAAGCGCTTTGGATAGTGAAAGCGAGAAGTCGGTCCAAGCAGCTCTTGAGAACGCAATGCGTGGCCGTACTACTATAGCTGTGGCCCATCGGCTATCAACCATTCAGCGTGCAGATTTGATTATCGTCCTAGATCAAGGTCGTGTTACGGAGGTCGGAAGCCATTCAGAGCTTTTGGCGAAGAGGGGACTGTATTATGAAATGGCTAAGATACAAAGTCTAGAAAGGGCAACGTGATGGTCACAAATCACAGATAATCTTTGGCGAATTTAGCTCATGCCTTTAGGGCTATGGCAAATTACCGCTTCCATATCCTCCGTGTAATGAGCCCCTGGCGTAGGCGGCCCAAGTATGGAAAAGGAGTCGCCTGCTAAGCGATGTTTACCCCGCAGCGGGGTAATTCCTGCGCTCTCGCAATCCCTATTTCCAGCCCTTCGAAGCTGCGAGAGTGCTTCATGCACAAAACACTCCTTTCCCAAGTATTTGGTTACTTCGCTTCCTGAAATGAGCGATTCAGTGACATCGTGCCGCATGTGAATGGAAGTCGCCGCCTCCGCCGGAGCCTCTGCCAGAATTCCTTCAGGGGAAGGCCATGCGAAGTCGCCGAGCCCCAAAGTTTCCAACACTTGTAGTGCTCATGAGGCGCGCCATCAACACCCACGAAAGATCCCGATGAAAAACGACCCGGCCTGATGTTTTCACTGACATTTCTAGGAGTGTCTACAATGGATCTGTTTGACTTGGCGCCTAAGACAGTGATCACTGTGGTGTTGTTGGTGCGTACAGAGTCCTACTCCAATATTTCTAGCTGATGAGTACTAGGTTGTTCTCTTGCATGTTGCAAAGGCCCTTTACTATCTCACTTTACACCCATTGGCCGGCTTCCCAGGACCGAAGCTTTACGCAGCATCAATTCTACTTTCCTACTACGACTTGTGCCGTGGAAACTCAGCATCAAGAACGTTAGAGCTACACGAGAAATACGGGCCTGTTGTACGCTTGACGCCCAATGACCTTTCTTTCAACAGCTCCCAAGCATGGAAAGGTATGCTTGAGCCCGAGCTGAGATCCTGGGCATTTAAACTAAATAAAACGACTCAGATATATACGGGTTTCGCAAAGGAGGAAAACATCTTGAACGTGACCCGAGATTCTTCTATACAGATCCTAGCAGAGCCCAAAACATCATTGGCAAGCACGCCTATCTAGTTATTTGAGACTTGCAGACTGACTTAAAACCAAGGAGCTAATGAAGAGAACCATGCTCGTTTGCGGAGAGTCATGATACATGCGTTTTCAGACTCGGCTGTGCAGGCACAGGAGTCGCTCGTCACAAGTTACTGTGATCTGCTCATCCAAAAGCTTTATTCCCACGTGGAATCCGGAACAACGGTTGACATGACAGCTTGGCTCAATTTCGCATCATTTGATATCATCGGTGACCTCACATTTGGTGAAAGCTTCGATGCCCTAGAGAAAGGGGAAGACCATTGGTGGATGTCCACCATTTTCAATGGTTTCAAAATGGGTGTGTTGGTGAGAACTGCGAAGGAATACATGACCGCACCGTTGGGGAATTGGATGTTCTCCGTGCTGAGCAAAGTTCCTGCCGTCGTGAGAGCTCAGACTAAATTTCGAAGTTTCATTCGGGATAAAACTTTGCATCGGTTGTCGATGAAGGAAGATCGTGAAGACATCATGGGGTCAGTTTTGCACCACTATGATTTGCATCGCTTGACCAGATAGCTAACTCAAGAGTCAAGAGCGATACTAAGACACAACGACAAGAAGGGGCTGTCGCAAGGTGAACTTGGCACAAATGCTGGATGCCTCATCATTGCGGGCAGTGAAAGCACCGCTACCCTCCTCAGCGGCCTGATATTTTATCTCAATTCCACACCCCGTGTTTTGAATTTGCTCCAACAAGAGATCCGTCAAAGTTTTACGTTATCAGCCGCCATCAATTTTGAGTCTGTTTCAAAATTGTCCTATCTTCAAGCATGTATCCAAGAGGCATTGCGTCTTTATCCTCCCATTCCGTGTGGACTGCCTCGCCAGGTTCCGCTCGGGGGAATAATCATTGATGGACGTTTCGTTCCTGAAAATGTGAGATAAACATAATGTGTCCTACCGAGTACATTAATACGTTGACTGACTTTACTTGACCAGACTAGCGTTAGCATGCATCAACTCAGTACCGGTCGATCAAGCCAAAACTTCACAGATCCGCTGAAGTTCGTGCCAGAGCGATGGCTACGATCTGAACCAAGCGTCAGCACAGCATCGAGAATGACAAGAAAGACTAGTGCCTTGTCTGATCAAACCAAGAATTCTGATCGATATGTTAATGATGACCTCGCGGCATCGCAGCCTTTCGCCCTTGGCTCTCGAGGTTGTCTTGGAAAGGTAACAAGGGCTTCCAGCCACGCTTACCCTTGTCATTTGGGAGAAGAGAATTGTTTCTAACACGTTCGCAGAATCTCGCTTTCGCTGAATTGCGATCCATCATGGTTCGACTCATATGGCATTTCGACATGGCATTAGAGCCTGATTCGCTAGCTTGGGACCAGCAGAAAGTCTATGTGCTGTGGAACAAGCGTCCACTCAATGTAAAATTGACCGCGCGTAAAAGAGAGGGAATCCCTAAGCCTGAGTAGAAAAGACTGTCATGCCGGGCAAGAAGCGATGATATAGAAAATTCACAGGCAATAATTCAAACATCGAACTTCCACTCCCCTTTCATAACATTCTCTGGAGCTAGACTCTCTCTCAGCGTCAGATGTCACTGAGATGAATATCTATATGTGTGCAACTCAACTGATTCTTCGGCCAATCATGTTTCCTCGAGAAGACTTGTGGATGGCTTAAAGCGGAGAGTCTTGCGCAGAAATCAGCCTGAGTGGCTGAAACGCGCATCATGGAGATCACGATTTTGCATTCTTTACCATTCTAGGAGCACCAGCGATTTTCCAGGCATGGGTACCCGCCGGATATTGAGCCAACTCGTATCACAATCAAAAGCTCTGATATACCGGCACAAGAGTGCATGGCCTGGATGTCACCTGCCAAGGACTACGACTGGTAAGCAGATGACTACTTGAACTCGGATGAAGAATAAACTCGCTTGTAGCTTTACCTTATCCGCTTTCCCGAGGATTGAATAGATTCTTGATGGTACCATCTTGATGATGAGTACCACCGAAGTTATTGTATACGACCGCGTGTTTGGAAGGCTCGCTTAAGAAGAGGAACATCATTATCTCCAAGGAACACCTTCTATGAATATACTCTTTTAACATCAACATTTGCGACTACTACATTCGCAACCCCAGACCTCAGGGGATGTTCAGCATCTCTCAGATAAATCATGATATGCCCCTACTATCTTCCACCGCAGAGCACCATTCTCCGACCCCTGCAATTTCCCCGCAAGTTCACTTGAGGCTGAACTGAGTGCCGAGCCTCCCCAATCTATCCCCAGACTTCTCCCAAAATCATCCCGAGCCCGGTCCACGCGCACCAATCGTCACCCTTATTCAACATTAGCATAAATCTCCAGCAAGCCAGAAACAGACATACTTCTATCGCCTATTGTGTGCCGTGTTCTTTCATATACACAATCAATTGTTCGATACTGGTTCGATACCATAACAACCCCGGCTACGGAATATCGGATGCAGCCGTCCTCATGACCGAATGACGATCAAATTGAGGACTTAAAGAGCGAAGGATCTCGACTAGGGATAGAAAGGGAACTAGGAGGAGATATAGCCTGTTTCGTTCGAGATGCCGACGTGGGTGGTGCGATATGGATGTATTGACTTGGATAAGTATATTAGGTTCGCACATTTCTCATTTCTCGTTCGACCGCCCACCTATATTTTCAAAGGCCACACCTTTCCGAAAACTCTTCCTCAGCTGCTTTCTCTTGCCGGTAAGACAATAAGAAGGGCCTCTCACTCTCAGTGTACAGTTCCTGACGGCTTGTCTAGACAAGATGCGCACCGCTGTCGTCTCTGTTCTCCTCTTCAGCCAGGTCATCCTCGGCTCCCCTCTGCAAGCTATTCGGGACATCGACTGGGAGAAAGAACTCCTAGGTCGCAGCAGCGACGATAATCTCGAGCCTCGTCAGGCCCGATCGGAGAAGAGCATTGATGCTATCTTCAAGGGCATCGGAAAGTTGTATTTCGGGACCTGCGCAGATTCGGGGCTTATCAACAATGCTCAAAATGCTGCTATTTTGAAGGCGGACTTTGGACAATTGACTCCCGAGAACAGGTTAGTTATCTGACAGATTCGGGTCAGATCTTCAGGGGTAGGATACCAGTTGCTGACTATTCGCGTTACTTAGTGGCAAATGGGACGCGGTCGAGGGCTCGAGGGGTAACTTCAACTTCGGAGGCCTTGATACTTTGGTCAATTTTGCTGTTACGAATAACAAGATCATCCGTGGACACACCACTGTTTGGCATTCGCAGCTCCCAGGATGGGTGTCCAATATCAGGGACAAAGCGACATTGACGACCGTCATCGAGAATCACGTCACCACGACGATCGGAAGATACAAGGGCAAGATCCTTCAATGGGTACGTTGAAGCAAAAGGCTCGCGAGATGGACTTCACTTTCGCGTGTAGCGAAATTCGTAGCTGATAGAACTAGGATGTTGTCAACGAGATGTTCGACGAGAATGGAGGCCTCCGAAGCTCCGTTTTTTCGAATGTGCTAGGCGAAGACTTTGTTCGCATCGCATTTGAGGCAGCTCGTAAGGCTGATCCAGCTTGCAAGCTGTATATCAACGACTACAAGTATGTCTCTTCCACCGCTCTGGATCGAAGAGACCTCAGCTAACCCATCCGAAGCACCGTCGAAAAGGGAGCGAATTACGGCAAGACAACCGGCATGATCAGATACGTCAAGAAATGGATCGCAGCCGGCTGGCCCATCGATGGCATAGGAGCACAAGCCCATCTCATGGCCGGCGAAGCCAAGAATGTCCCCGCTTCATTTGCGGCTCTTTGCGCTGCTGCCCCTGAATGCGCTCTCACGGAGATTGATATCGTTGGTGCAGCTCCCGCCGAGTACGTCCAGACGATCAAAGCTTGCGTCGATATCAAGAACTGTGTAGGTGTCACCGTCTGGGGTGTTCGTGATCCTGATAGTTGGAGAGCCTCGAACAATCCACTGTTGTTCAATGCCCAATACCAGACCAAGCCCGCATACAGTGCATTGGTTGCTACTTTGGGTGCATTGCCAACTGTTGCACCGACGCCTGTCAAGGCGAGAGAGGCGGTACCTGCTGCCCAGACTCCAGCATAATCTATCATTCATGGCGAGCAAGGAGGATATGATGTGGCGCGGAGAATTGACTTATGGCCATGTTTGGTGTTGTACATAGCTGTCACAGTCGCCTGTCGTTCCTGACGAGAATTGTGGTGTGAGACGCCCTGTATATATAAGATTGTTCCACAAAAAGCTTGCCGAAAGCTATAGCTTCCAAACATTGCCTAAGGTTTGCCGGGAACGACCCACTGGGCCGAAATACATTTATCCAACTGCATGTTGTCGTCATCATACCACGGGTTTACATGGAAGTTTACGTACTGGCCAGAATAAAAAGTAACAATCTTGGTAGAATCAACCTGTTCTAGATTTGGGAGGTCGTAGACTCGCGGATCTGTGTTAGTACCGTGATCATTGATGTGAATATATTTCAAAGCCGGAAACTGGCAAATTGTGTCGCATAATTTGCGTTTGAACTGTGATGTCAGGCCTACGGGAGCATCTAATTGAGGAGACTCTGAACTTACATCCCCAGACCAAGTTTCGAAGTCGATGCACAGCCGTTCCAAATGAGGCAGATACAGCAGCAATTCTTCCAGATCTTGCATATCGAGCCGAGGACGCACTGCTGGCTGTCCGTAGAACAAAATCTCCTCAGTAAATTTTAAGAGTCTCAGATTCTCCATCGCCATTAGAATATCTAGAGGGAAGTCCTGGGTAAATGCGTTCATTGATAGATGCTCCAATTGTGGCACGCTGCGAAGAAAAGTGTGAAGAAGCAGCTTCCGGTTGAGGTGAGCTGGGTTGCTAGGACATCGCCAAACGAATGTTCCGAGTTTCAATGAACGGAGATTAGAGAACCATTTGGTTTCGACAGATACAAAGAATGAACTGATGTTCATGCCTGTGATGTCCAGATGCTCGACATTGGAGAAGTCCCAGCTCAATTTTGCTTCCTCTTTGGTGTGAAGCCAACGATAACCAGTCAGGACAAGCCTATTCAATGCGGGCATTTTCTCTTCCGGTAAGAAAGCGGGAAAGCTCGGCGCTGCTCCTCCATAAGTCTCTGACACCTCCGCGAGGTCATAGTTGAGTTCCACCAAGTTTTTAGCTTGCAGGAAGTACTCCTTGAAGCGGGCATTATACTCCACATCATGAGCGTCGTGTGCGTCAATGTCACGCGGGTGGGCTGGATGCCAGTATCCGAGAAATAACGCGGAGACGTGTTCAGCTGGTATCAATGAAATGATATCGTGATAATATCCAGTGCCGGATACTTCAACGGTGACTCCAGTGCGAAGTATTGAAGTAGGAATAGGACGAAGGTTACTACCAATCCAGCCCTCCTGAGGGGCGTAGAATCTCCAGCTAGCGATGTTAGCGATCAACATGACCCTGGTAATAATGACGGAGAACCAAAAACACACACCTAATAGTCTTCAATCGTGGTAGTGAAGCATAGTTCCGTACAGCACGATGCCAATTTATCTTGCCTTGAACAACGACATGCTCTGTAAACCGTCTAATATCCTCGGCTACCGCCTTTCTGACCTTCCTGGATTGCGGCCTTCTTCTTGCTCGGATCCACCGGGGCGGCTGTAAAATGAAATATCTATATCTGATCGGAGTGGCCAGCCGATGAAAACGTTTGCACACAACTCGGACAATTGGCATGGCTTGGTACGGATCAAACGGCAACGCATCAAAAGGGTCACCATGAACTTGCCCAATATCGTAGAGAAGCAAATGCTCGAAGACCAAGATTATGAGCTCGTTGCTCAAATCCAGGAGCTGAGCTCCAGGTTTCGAACGAGTGCGATGTGGGAAATTGAGGCTCATGTTAGTGCTACAATGGACCGATGGACGAGAAGAGAGTGGTTGGGGGTGGTGAAGCGCGATTTCGAAAGCGATTAGCGTTAGCCAACTGTTCAGGTAGATACGTAAGAACTCTTGTGTATTTGCGAAGAAGTGTTGTGGTCTCTGTGAAGTTATTACAAAGAGCCTGCCTTGGAAGCATGCAGAGATCCTTTGAAAGAAACTGATAATGGCTCTAGCGAGTTGTGTTGCCTTGAAGAGAATTATCGCTCTGGTGAGGCCGCTACCTCAGAACAGCAAGTCTGGTTTGCACCGGTCTGTTTAAGACTTCGAACTTTGGTACTATCAGCATAAATCTAGTACTAGGCGAAGGAATTAGCCCTAAGAATTCGCACACAAAAGTAATGATTTGAAGTCTGGATAAATGGCTTCGATAACATTCACGAATCCCAAATCGGACCAAAAGCTGGGACCCCTCTCGCTTCCAGCCCGTAAACAACCTTTCTAGTCAGCTTCGGATTACTGATAACGAACACCGCCTCCGCTTCTTCCCTACAATAGACATTCCACGCAATCGCCGTCAAATCAGGCCTGCCATCCTTCCTGGTGTCGATAATGACCGCTTCTCTGTCGACAGCCGTAACCGCATCACAGATCTCACTACCATAAGTCTGCAGCGGACTTGGCGTCGACCAAATGACTCGACAATGGGTACCACGAGCCGGAATGTCTTGGATGACAGCGAGACAGGGACCAATTCCGCTTCCTGTTGTGACGACTATTACTTTGCGAAATATTCGAGCCATGCACAGCACGCCAGTGACAGGAATACCTTTCACCCAGTAGTATGTTCTAGGACTCTGAATTGTTCTCTTCGTCCAGTCACCTGCGTTTGAGATAAGGATCGATCCCCCGGAGCCCGAACGAGCTGGTATGCAAGCAAAGGAATGCCATTCTTTGAGCGGTGCGTCTGAGATTCGGAGTCCGACGAATAGTGGTACTGGCTCAGTGAAGTGAAGGCGAATAGCATGATCGGACAGCTTTTCGGTTGTGACTTGTAGCTTATGTAGGCGAAGCCACGGAAGAACTGTATGGAGTGATGAGATGAGAAGAAAGTAGAATGCAGGTTGCTTAATGAGAGCCGGTCCAATACGTGGTGTTTGGGCATGAACGAAGAGCACAAGCTCAGCCCAGAATATGGCGAGTGAGAACCAGCCGCCCCAGCGATGGAAGTTCTCGAATGTATTGTGAGATGAGAAGCGAAACCTAGGGTATGCGGTTATGACAATACATATGAGTAGTACCAGTAGGATATAGTTTGTTGTCATAACAGCCGGACTTCTCAGATGGTCGTTGGTGATGAATTGATTTGTGAGGAAACCAGTGAAGAGCGCGAACCAGATGACCGAAGAGACAGCAGCGCCGCTATGAACACCGCCATACTCATAGACTTTCGCGAGAATCCGGCGCAGACGAAGCGGTGCAGACAATGGAACGGACCAGCAAATCCTAATGTATGTAAGGGAGATATAGTAATATATATGGGTCTGAGGACATACTTGAATATAGCATTTACGATATAATCCTGTCTAGCTAATAGCGCGACCATTATGTTTGTGGCCGCTGCCGTCGCCAGATGACCCAAGAATACTGAATCATAAACTCCATTATGTATCCAGAGCAATAGCCCAACTCCAACAGCGTTCAGAGCAAAGACAATACTGAACAGTCTTCGGTATACATTAAGGAATGTATGCCGCGCATGACGGACCGGTTGAGAACGATGTTTTGGAGGAAGTGAGGTCGACGTTTGGCCGGTGAAGCTTGAACAGCTGGTGACACTCGATGGAACAGGAGCAATCTGAACAGTTTGAGGGACTTTTGGGAGTAGAGAAGCCTCATGTATTGCCGTAGGTACATGCGTCGGTTCACGCTGGTCAGCAAAGCTCATGTTGCTTATTTGGAAGAACAATTCCCGACTTCATGCCATGAAACCGGGACTGAGAGCATACATATTCCAAATTGTAAGAACGAATGAAAGAAAGAAGGAAGAGTTCTTCGCCCTTGGCAATCCATCATGCCGCGCTTTCTAAAGTGCATACCGTACATCTATGTCTCAAAATGGGATGCGACTTTGCCTGACTAGTGGGCAAGGGCTGATGGCAAGATCGATCATCCACTGGGCTGCCTGGCTTGAAGGGCTGTCTAAACTTGCCTCTAAGGCAGTTTGACGTCAAATTAATGGCTTGACATACGAGCGACAGGCGTTCGCTCTCCTGATGTCCAATAGTGATCCATCAGGAGATAATGGGGAGGACGAGCTCAGGTCTTGACGGTCCGCCGGCTCACCCTCTAACATACAGATTATGTATGCAACTGAATTCGCTCGACCAAGAGGAAACTCATGTAGGTGGAGGAAAGCAAGTCCATTTGTTGGTATTGCGTTCTCATTGGAAAATAGTCGGCGAGCTCGGCCTTCACTTGGACCCTCTTCAACACTTGCATAGCATGACGCGGAAAAACCTGACAATCTAAATCCTTGCTATCATTCAGACTGACTTCAACCATGGGATTCAAGACCCCGAATGCAGATTTGTACTACTTCGTGACTTGCGTCCGCAGCTAAAGCAGAGCTAACGAGGGTATTCGGAGTTTTACCCACTTCCGAGCACCTGCTTCCATCTTGGGATGCTGTAAAACCGTCGAAAGGTACGCGGAAGATACTGGATAGGTAAGAACAATTGACTCACAGCCTAGCTGAGCAGACATCCTTCTAGATCTTCCGGCTGCATATGCCACGCCGCCTGCATACCATCCATCGCTTGTATCCCACGCTGAAATATCATCTGCGCTCTCGAGTCTCACTTGTAACTAGGGGTTCGTTCTTGATTCCTTGAGGCCTACCCAGCCGTCCTCTTTAAAGCCCATCCGTCACATAGAACGGCAAATCCAATGTTCAAATAAAACAAACACAAAAGCAAGAACCATCAACACATCTGTCGACCAAGCCGATCGAGTCCTGGCAGCCCTCCGCGGCGGGTCCCATTGCAACTACCATACGATTGGCGCTTACGTCCCGTCCCAGCATCTTGGAGGCATCCAACCATGCACGCAAGTCAGGCCGGCCCGTATGCAGACGCGCGAACCCAGCACGTACAGTACTGAGGTACTTCTTCAACAATCCTGATTGGGAAAGCCATAATTAACAAGCGCATGTCAGCAGCTTCTAAGCGCTCGCGAGATAGAGTGAGCTCGGCGATCGAAGGATTTAGATTATGTATGTCGAATGCGATAATATGGCACAGCATCTTGTAATCGGAAAAACTCTATAAGCGATATGTGGCGATTGATTGATGGAGGATTTGCTGATACTGGTACGAGATTTTGGAGTCGTGGATGGTGTGGCTTGATCTTGTGTTCAGATGTGGCACAGGACCAGCTGCTTGGGTCCAATCAGAGTGAGACATTCGTGTAAAGTTGTCGCGATCCAAACAAGCTGAATTGTGACACGAAGCTAGTAAACCAACAAGACTAGATTTGTTTTGGTCTGCTAGTCCTTTGCTCGTTGCTTGTGATCTGTAGCACAAACGTGGGACGACAACGAAGTAGCACTGACCTAAACGAACTGCACGAGGGCTTGACACCTTAATTGGACGAAGTTACGAATGAACAAATAAATCAAGGATTCAACTTCCCATACACGTCAAAACATGCATCATGCATGGCGCCAGTGCTCCTTCAATATATTACGTGTCGATCGAAAACTGTAAGTGATGATCCAACACACCGACCTCACCACACACCAAAGCCGCGCAACACATCATTTGGCACACCCAGCTCGGCATGGAAAGACATTGCAATTTCAAGGAGATAAGAATAAGGAAAAGTGTATCAGACCCGTTGTAGATCGAACTGCATGAAATCGGCACTAATTGGAATCCGCACGTGAGTGTGCTGTGGCACAGATACAGTATTTGGAATTCAGCGGCAGCCACAAGCGAGAATATTCCAAATGACGAACTCTTCGGCCGGCAATCAGAAACGCGAAACCCGTTCAAAGATGAGACTAGCATGAGGCTGACGAATCAGAATTATGGAATTATTGTTATGAGTCTGTCTGTAACACCGGATCTTGGAAGTGATTATAGGGCGGAGGTTTCCCGTCTGTTCTTTCAGATGAACGGGAAATTATCTCCACGTCAATCAATCGATGATAGTTGACTTGGCGTGACTTCACACTTATATCCACTTTCGATTCTATCTACTGTTCAAATTTCCAGTCGAATTCCATGAAGAGGATTCAAAAGACACCATGGAAATCGTCTCTTGGACTTTTGCAAATCCACCACCAGATGAGGATAAACCAGTGCGTTGCAACCACAAACAGTTTCAAGCAGGAAACTCACAACTATCTAGCTATACATCGACCCCAGCAATCCAGCTCGCTCCCTTTCGTTCTCCCAAACTCGCAAACTCGTCCGCCAATTGATAGCAGGCTTCAATGCTCACAACATCGAGCAAAATAGCTGCATCTGCGTCGTCAGTTTCAACGACGTAAGCACCTCCCTAACCCTTCTCTTTAAGCCAGACAAGACTTGAATTAATAAGTCATAGATCAATTACACTCCCATCTATCTCTCAATCCTCGGCTCCAACATCCGCTTTACAGGCGCAAATCCTGGCTACTCGACCCGCGAACTTTCTCACCACCTCCGCATCACAGGGGCACGCTACATCCTCACATCCCTCAAATCCTTACCCGTGTCTCTCGCCGCAGCACAAGAATGCAATCTCCCACCTAGCAACATCTTCGTCCTGAATTTCGAAGGCGAGGAAATACCTCTCGGCCAGCAAAGTTGGGAAACCCTGCTATGCCATGGTGAGATGGACTGGATAAGGGGCGCTGACGAAGAGACGAGAAATGCAGCCGCAGCGTATGTAAGTACTAGCGGCACATCCGGACTTCCCAAGGCCGCTGTGATTAGTCATGGGTATTTGATATCGCAGGGCAAGGTAGTCGAGGATCTGGTGAGAAGTCAAACTCAAATGAATGGTAGGCGAGGCCGGGGACGTGATGTGAGCGGAGCTGTTAAAAGTCTCATTGCTCTACCACCCTTTCACGTCTTCACCATGCCGCTTCAACACGCTGTTCCTTTACGGACTGGATATCCTGCATATATCATGCCGAGGTTCGAAGAAGCGACTTTTGTGAGTGCGATCGAGAAGTTTGGGATTACGCATACGATTGTTGTGCCGCCTGTCATGATGACGCTGTCGAAATACGAGAAAGGCGAGCTGAACACTCTGAAGACAGTGTTTGTAGGCGGCTCATGTGCGAGTGAGGGAATGCAGAGGAAGCTGTATGGAGCTTTGAGCCATGAGGCAAAGATCGTGCAGGTGTATGGGATGACCGAAACGGGTTGGGCGACTACCTGGTCTCGAGCAGAGAAGGACGAAAGCGGAAGTGTCGGGCAACCAGTTGATGGAACAAGACTGAGGTAAGTACATCATTGTCCCACAGCCTCCGCATACGTAGTGTCTGAATTGCTGACTGATTGTTGATCCAGAATCATCGACTCATCTGGAGCAATCGCAGAAAAGGACAATATAACTGGCGAAATCCAGATATTCAACCCATATACCATGGTAGGCTATCTTGACAACATATCCGCTACAGCCGAAGCTCGCACTTCAGATGGCTGGATCCGTACCGGCGACGTAGGATACGCTCGTGACGGGAATTGGTATGTGATCGACAGGACGAAAGATCTCATCAAGGTCCGCGGATGGCAAGTCAGTCCCGCCGAAATCGAAGCCACCTTACTCGAGCACCCTGGGATTCAGGACGCCGGAGTTATCGCTTCGCCTGCCAGTGATGGCTGCGGAGAAGTCCCTTTGGCTTTCATTGTGAAGAGTGGAAGTTGCGAGATCAATGAACATGACGTGAAGGTGTTCTTGTGCGCGAGACTGGCGAGGTACAAAAACGTCGAAGAAGTCGAATTCGTCGACCTCATCCCCAGAAATCCAACCGGGAAGATCTTAAGACGTGTGCTGAGAGATGAAAGAGCCGAGAGGGAAAGACTGAGAGGTCGACTTGCTGCAGTGGAGTACAGAAGCGCGCTACTGGAGCTGGACGCGTATCAGAGATCGAGGACGTCTGTTAGTATGAGTCGGAGTGGAACGCTGGTGGAAGGAAAGGCGGAGAGCTTGGTGAGCGAGGTGGAAGTTGGTGGAGTGCCCGTTAATATTGGGAGGAAGCGAAAATATTGCCCTGCATCGAAATTCATGCATTGGAGGAAGCTGAGGTGTGCATCGAAGGTAGGGAACAGCAATGCAGTTGGAAGTGGAGCAAGGAAATGAAGACCCATACCGACGAAACTTATGATTAATGAATTCGGATAAAACATCATCCAAGCATCGCGGAGATTGAAATACGAAACCAGTACAATAAGTAATGACGGCCACACGGCCACAAACGCAACAGACAATAATCACCGAGGAAATCGAAGATAAGATTCAAACAGAAATTTGAAAGTCCAACCCTTGGTATCACAGTACGTACAGCTGCAGCCTAATCAGCATCTCTAGTCTATCCTAGAATGCCCTTTCCCAATGCTCCCAGACTCATCTCATACCTTCCCGGACTGTGATCAAGAAGCATACTGCCTCCGAATCTAACTTCGCCAAACCTCTTCTCAACGTCCTTCACGTATTTCAGCACGCTTCTTGTTGCAGGCCTACCAAGACCTTTGCCTTCGCCTCCCTCCTCGGCAACAAATGCGTCACGCTGCAAAACTGGCATCGTTTCCACAACGAACACTTCACCAGGAGGAAGAAGCTTGGCTGATAACATGGAAGCTCGAAGTGCTTTGAGTGCCGAGTAGGCCCACTGATCATCCTCTTCAGTGTTCATTCCTGGTGGTCGGTTGGCGTACCATTTATCCATAAAGGTCCCCGTGATGCCTTGCCAGACACGTTTCCTCACTTCTCCTTTCGCGCCAGAATCGTCGGTCTTGAAAGCTAACGCTACAGCCTGGAGATCGTGAAGGACGCCAAGAGAGAGGTATGGTACAAGGTCCTGGCCATTCACAATTGTTGTGATCAACCCTCGAGTAGCGAGGCGTAATGAAGGTGACACCGTTGCTGGAGGACCGTAGGCATAAACATGAATCGGACGTCCTGCCGGCAGACGAATCTTGGATGGTGCAGTGCCCTTTTCTCCCGGCGATGATGTGAGAAGTAATTGAGGTGATGAGTAATCGGATGCCGTGAAGAAAGCCGTTGACAAAGGGTCCGTAGAGGGCTCGGAGATAAGTATAGCCAGTAAAGATGTAACGCCACCTCCTAGAGAATGCCCACACATCACCAATCCATACTCGGGAAATTCTTCTAATGCAGCTGCAATCGTTGCCATAACACGACCACCACCGCCGTCGAGTAGTCGGCGTGCTGATGCGTGTATCCCTTTGTGGACTTTGTAGGCTTTTCCTCGGTATGTGAGCTCATCATAATCACAAGTCATATCCGTCAGAACGTCTTCAAAGCCGAGCGTACCACGACAAGTCAGCACGACAGCTCTTGATTCGTGATCCAAAGAAACAAAATGCACCATCGGCACTCCAGTATTTGTGTTTCCCGTTGCATCAGTACCACCCTGTGGATCAACAAAAGATGACAGTAGAATAGTCGACGGTGGTAATTGGGTATGTGTGGAAAATGAATGATGTTCATGGTGGTGGGACGTCTCGATTTCCTTGGCCGTTGGTCCTTTGGCACTAACGATGCCCATCACTCGGAGAAAGCTGGCTCCATAGGACGCGGAGGCGAATCGGATGAAGCGTGTGATGTTCCGGACGATATGATGCTGAGGAAACAGTCCATCAATAAATCCAGTATGCATAAGAGACTCGATTGTCTCCGCATTTTCGAATGCGCTGCGTCGTGGCTGGTTTGCGATCACAAGTGATGTGGCTGAATTATTTGTTTTCAAGGTGTAAATGCTCGGGACCACGCTCTTTGATCGCCTGTGGTGTATTGCTGGGGAGTTGGGTGGCTTCAAAATATTTTTCTCTGATCTGGCTCGAATCAGGTTGCTTTGCGCTCTAAGATGTGTTCGAAAAGCAGTCGGTGATCCGGGTCGAGTATCAGCTGAATGTATGGAATATGTATCGGTCTGGGAGACGATTGAATCTCGTCGCCTTTCGTGGACCGAGTAGTAACTTGCTCTCGACGGGCTTCGCTGCACATCAGCCGGCTGCATCAGACCTAAATCTCGAGAAGAAAAGTAGTTAGGATTGCCTCGCTGTGGTGGACGAGGGGCCTCTCTAGAAGGCACAATACTGGAATTTCTTTGTGGAACTGGGAGGCTCGATCTTGCATTTGGTGATGGAGTGTGGCCTCCCCATGGTGGCTTCGGCGTCGGCGTCTTGGATGTGGAAGGGTCAGATACATTCTCCTTATTCCAGAGATTTGATAGTGCTGTGCCTGACCCTTTCTTGAGAGCATTTCGAAATGATCCCTTTTTCTCGGCCGGCTTCACCAATGGTCGGTCTTGCTTTGACTTCTTTGGCAGGGAAGGTTTTCTTGCTAGTTTCTTTGGAGGAGGCACGTCAGAAATGGACGATGCGGAGCTCATTGGTTTTCTAGCCCTTTTCTGAGTGCCTACTAAGTCCGAGGGTTTAGGTATAGGGATCGAAGAAAATCCTATAGGTTTCTCGTCACCCGATGTAATCGAGCGTGAAGGGCTATCCGTATTCGTACTGTCCATTGACGCCTGTCGCCGTGCATCTTTCCTTGGTGGTGGCGGAGGAGCTTCAGGAGAGGAGGCAGGAGAGACTATAGCTGGAGGACCTTCGATGGCTGTAGGGCTCCTGACGGGTGCTTCATCGTCGCTGTCTTCAACAGCATTCTCAATTTCAAGGTGACCTTTTGACTCAATGTTGGTTCCTCTTAGGCTATTACGCACAACCCGGTAGACAACTCTGTATTTTGGAACCAAGAGGGCGACCGTTTGCTCGTTCACGTCCCCGGTATGATGGGCATTCTCTTCCACGATTTCAACACCAGGCGGCGGTGACAAATCTGGGGGCTGGGTCCCGGTAATCTCCACTGTGATGGTCTTGGTAGTCGTCGTCTCTGTGGTGATTGATACTGAAGCATCGGCTGGCAGTGACTTCATGATCCGCTGCTTGAGATTAATCTCTGGCAAGTCATCCTCAGAGTCGTCCTGTAGCCTCCCCTCTCTTTCTATTGTCTGTACAACTTGATCTCCACCAGGTGTCACGAAAGACATTGAGTCGGCTCGGGTCAAATGCTTTGGCGCATTTGGATCGTCCTTGCCAATGACGTCCGCCCTTCTCCCATCATCCAGAACAACCACGTCCCAAATTACCACATCCCCGCTACCCTCGGCATCTGTGATTTTCTTGCACCATCTCTGCAGCAAAGCCAGTCCACAGATTCCAAGCAGAAGATCTGCGACCCCAACTTTCTCTCCTTCTTGTCCCGTCGCGGGGTTCTGGAACTCCCGTCTTATGAGTGTGACGATGCTAGCAATTGCCCTACTCGAGTCCGTGCTACCCAAGATACTGTCCAGTGTAGCCAACAATTGCTGAGATAAATCCCCCGCTCCATGTAATGCCGCAGAGGAGAAATAGAAGCCAGTCGAGGCAGCGAAAGATATATTCGTAATGGTAGAATGCAACGTCGTTATGCTCCGTTCCAATATCCCATCCGCCTCGGCCTTGCCTAACTCTCCCGTACTCCGTAGAGATACATCTCGTCCTGCCTTGTGTAGAATACCCTCGATGACTGCTCTGCTCAATTCCAAGCCAGTCAGAGTTGTGACTCGTGCACCATCGAGAGCAAGCCCACCAATGAATGTTCCGAGTCGGAGGTAGAGGGAGCTGGATCTCGTAACCAGACTCACTACATTCGCGATGGGTGCCGGGAGGAGAGTCGATGCTTCAGCTGCTGTTGTAGGCGTTGTCGCGGTCTTTAATTCGACTTCTTGCCCCTCAGTGGGATCGTCTTCATCCTGTTCCATCTCGGCTTTCTCGATTTTCGTATATTTGGTGGCGGAAGTCTCGATTTGCTGGCGTAGGTTCCATTCGACTTGGACGTAGTGTAAGTGTTGCTAAAGGTTGAATAGTCGAGAGATGAGGCATGATTCGACGTGGCGAGATGGAGAATGCGAAGGGTGTTTTGTTGAGCTTGTGTGATGATAACAGACTAGCTATTGGACTGAATGTCTCCTGACGTGGACGCGTTTCGGTATCCGAGGCATGTGATAGTGGTTGTGATAATCGGCAGGGACGACACAGCCAATGACGAAGAATTGGAGGAATGCATTGAATTTGTGCAAGCAACCGATGGTTCCTAGGTTTCGATTTAAGAATAGAAATAGAAACAGACTGTATTAATTCACCCAAATTTACATTTCTTATTGTAGAAATTGAAGATTGTTGACAAATTACCCCGCCAATTGATGCCAAGCCATGCTTTTCAGGAAGCGAGGCGAGAAGCAGGGCGACAGGAACAGATGTGAGGCTTGAGAGCAGTGTGAGTCAGATTTACTATGATGTCGTACGGATTATCCAAACCATGTCCTTCCCAGATTTGCTCGATGGTTCCTCATTCATTTTCAATTTGGCTATAAATCCACCAAAAAGGCATTCAATACCACCCACCATTTCTGATGGCCAGCATATCCACGATATCAGAAGACGGTCTTTTCCGGGACTCACTTCTGTCTTCCACACTGACTGCTTCACTTCTTCCATCGTACATCCTTCGACCACTTCGCAAATCTGATTATGCGTCTGGCTTTTTGGACTGTCTTCAGCTCATATCTGATGTTGGAAGCATAACTGAAAAAGCCTGGAACGAACGCTACGATTGGATGGCGACCAAAGGCGAAGGTACCTACTATATCGTCGTGATTGAACATCAAAGTCAAGTCGTCGGCACAGGAAGATTAGTCATTGAACGGAAATTGTAACATTAATTTAACCACTTTGATAACACTGAAATAACTAATATCTTCAAGTGGCCGCAGCCCAGGTCTTGCCGGCCTCATCAAAGACGTTGCGATCGCGACAGATCATCAAGGAAAGGATCTTGGGAGAAAGATCCTCGAAGCTTTGCGACATATTGCAGTGGAGCTTGGGTGCTACAAGTGTATCTTGAATTGCAAGCCGAAAAATGTGGGATTCTATACGAAGTGCGGGTATGAAAACTCTGGTTTTGAGATGGCCATGTATTTTGGAGAAAGAACGACCGAGGAGAGCGCTCATAAGCAAATTTCTTAAACTGGGACATTGCTCTGGGCGAGGGCAGGGAGTGAGAGTCCTGGGCTGATCCTGTGCAAATGACCAGAAGACTTTTCGAGATATTCGGACCAATAGTTAACCAGGATCTAACATTAAAGCCAGCTGACTGTAATCTATCATCGTTGTTTCAAAGATTGATTGTACAAAGCATGCAGGTTAGAATCCGTTCATTTGAGGAGTTGGTGGAAAGAACTAGCTGTCTTGACATCGTCGCTCTTGCCTCGCTTATTTGGAACGGCACATCAACAAAACATTTAGATCTCGCAAACCTGCGAAAACTTCTCTCCAGCAACATTATTATTGTTTGTTATTCGGATGACAACATCTTGTATCAACTGTAACTTCGCACCAGTACTCGCTCCCCGACGAGTCCTCTCGCATTCGATCAGGTCCAGAGACAGTCGCTGCCTCCAGTGTGTACGGAGTCTATCAGACATACTTTACTCAGAGATTGAAACGAGCATACCACGGTCGAGAGATGGCACCTGCCTCGAGACGCGAACAAATCCGCTTCCTCAAGGCAGCTTGTCTTCACTGCTCAGGATTAATGATGGAGGGTGTCGTATGCGATAGCAAATATCCCAGATGTGGAAGTTGTTCGTCCAAGGGAACCAGTGAGCAGACAGCTCTGAGATCTTGCGACTCGATGGCTGACTTGACAGTGTGTGAATACGGGGACGCAACTCAAACGGAAGAGCTGTACAAGAAACGAAAAGCAGAGGTTGCGGCACTTCGCACTCAACAACGACGAGAAACACGGGCACAGCGCGATGCTCAATCGGGATTTGCATCCGAGTCTGAGAATTCGATCTCAGCATCGGTCAGTAGATCGAGCATGAGCCCTCACGAGAGATCCGTGGGAAAGGGTGCAAGGACAAGTCCTGGAAACTTCTCGGGCGACGAAGTTTCACCGCAGACTACGACAAACCTCTCATCGACGAATGGCGATGTCGCGAAATCAACAATTGCGTCAGCGAAAAGTCCAGCAATGACCGGGAGCGACAAAGAATCATTGCAGCCCACGACTCCCGGCATGGGGACATCTCCAGTACATGAATCGGCGACAAGTCCGGCGGCCTCCGGTGCAAACATGGATACCCCGCAGCCTATGACGCCGCCTTCCTCGATGAGCCCCTTTGATTTGCCTTCTCCATCTCTGCCATACGATGACGATAGTAACCTTCCACCAAAAAGGTCCGGGTCCACATCTTCGACACTTTCGGACCCACCAGAATTCCTTGAGGACCCATTTTCGGGGGTGGCCTTGAGCAACATGCCCACGCCTGACGACCAAGAGCACCACACATCATCGAAACGCTCACATCAAACTGAGTCTGAGTCTGAAGACGGAGACAGCTCGCCAGCAGCGAAGCAGGATAGTGCCAGGATAAAGCGCCAGAGACGGACTGTCGCTGCGTCCAGCTAATCTCGAAATAGAAGCGGCGGCTATCCTAATTCCAGGGCAGAAACAACCATTAACGTCGGAGTCCCGGTGCATGGTTATGCTCACTGATGTATGCCGGATTAAGAGAATGTCCCCTTTCTACTGAGTAGATGTGCGTTAAGGGTGTCACAGGCTTTGGGCTTCAAAAGCGCTGGAGGTGTCGAATGAGCTTTGGAGATGGGTCCTGAGGCCTCAGACGAAATAGCTGGTGAGGATGAAGTTTGACCGAAGTGTGTGTATTGGTTGTAATCAATGTATGTTTGCTCAAACAGTTTAATCAAGCGCATTCTCGCAAGCCTACTTTCACGTAATGTGGTTGCACTGCGCCTTGTCCTCCAGACTTTGGGTGTCATAATTCAAACAGTGGCGTGAAACGACTATCGTCCTCGTGGCTTTAAGTAGTGAAGCAAAGACGTGCTTCCTTCAAGGCCGATCTCCACAATAAAGTCATGCCACAATGTGGCTTCTACTATCTACCCATTCCCGTTGTTTTTAGATAATTGGAGGAGCAAAAGGTTGTTGATTATAAGGAAGCTCCAGCTCCGACTATATACACCTGCGCTAGTCCCTCTCCGCTCCTTTCATATTTTCCACATAAGACGGGAATTCCATCAGTCCACGCATGGAACGGACGCTAGAGCTTAACTAGTTCGGCTCGAAGTGTCCACGTACGAAGTTCTTGAACCACCCGGCCTACCCATTTGCCAAGGGGAATCACGACAAAGGATAAAGGTAAGGACTCGTTGCTGACGACCGGGGTCATACAACACTTTCATTAAACTTAATCGTCGAGAATGTTAGAACATGTGGATTTCTGTACGAGACATCTCGATCGTAATGATCAGGATGCTGAAGAAATAGCCCCAGACCACTCAGCAACTGCCCCATAGCATCTCCTAGCTCTGGAGGACCAAAGATATTGACACTAAGGGTCCATAATTGTTGTAACGAAGCAGGTTGTTCCACATTGTGGGGCTTCTCTTTGGCCCGCGTCGGAGGCCTAGCACGGCAAAATGATTGCATGGAGACACCACGTGCAGTCGCATCCGCCAGTTGATTCAAGGCGGCCATATGGTTCGGACTTTCGACTTGAAACCTTTCGTGCCTACCAGCTTCCAGCAGCCGTATATCCTCTGCGGATTCGATGAACACAGGAAGATCTGTCGATGATTCGAGGTGGCCAATGGAAAGCCTCATACGAATTCCGAGTAGCTGCAACGTTTCGAGTCAGTAGTGAAGTTATCCGCTAGCAATGGTGCTTTACTGACCATGCCATAGCAGCACTGTTTTACGTGATCTGCTTCGTGCGCATTACGCTGCCGTGAAGTGTCAAAGCCGTTGAAGGCTCTTGAGCACCCATGGTAGTGGCAAGTGAATGCACCAGAGCCGAACGTATCCAGAAACGTGTGAAAAGATTCCCGTTCAATTACTGGGAATGCATGCGAAGACTTTCTGTCCAGGAGAGACTCCACAATTGAGTGATAATTGTGGCGTAAAGCGGTCAAGTATGTCGGGTCCGCGTCACGTTCTTGGAGTGCAATGTCTGAGTGCAGTAAAAGTAAGCATTGGATACGGTTACACATTGGAGAGAGAATACCTTTGGCTGTGGCTTCCGAATTGTGAAGGTCTGACCATGCATCCAGTGTATTTTGGAAGTTCATGACATTTTCCACCAGGGATTGTATATGAGGATGCCCATCGAGAACATCTATTCCCTCAATTTCAATGGTTTCGGCAAGCTCTCCGTTCGAAAGTTTAGCTATCGAACCCGAGGGTTTCTCATACTGAATCAAGGAAGAAAGTTGATCTACCAACTTCTGGGGAAGTGGACGTTCAGTTGAACTGCAATACGCGAGTAGGTGCTCGATCCAGTAGTTACTAGCATACGGGAGTAATCCATGCAGGCTCGTAGTGACAATAGCGGCTTGCTGGGCTTGATCGGCGCGGCCGGGGACTAAAGGATAAGCGGTGTTAAGATATGCCACACATGCGAAGCCCAGATTGAGATTGGCTTCTGTGGAATTTATGAACGGCTTTCGGCTGTGAGTCCGTTGCTTAATTAAAAATCTGCCATCTGTTAGTCACTTGATCGGGTGTTGCACGAAGCAAAGAGAATCACTCTTTTGCAGAGAAATGGACGAAGTCTAGAGTATTCGACGGTCCGTTACGTATCAAGGGACGGCAAAGATCCAACACATCAATTGCCATTCTAGGGCGTGATTCGAAGGTGGGATGTTGAGTCCTGAATGATATCCCATCTAGCAACTCGTAGGTCTTCAATGGTCTGCGTGAGCATACCATCCACTCGAGAATGTTGATTGCGATAGCGGCTGCCGGCTCCTCTTGGATTCTGTCCAGAATCCGTTCATATCTCGAAGAGGATTAGCTATTAATAAAAGTGCGACGATTGGAGGGACGATGACTGACGCTGCCTCTAAGCCCTTTGGGAGAGTTTTAGCATTTCTTTCAAGATCCCAGTCGCTGAAGCAATTCCTCAGGCCTTGGACCACGAGATGCACCCAGAGAAACATCCCTGGAAAGGTCAGCTAAAGAGCCATCGACTCAGGCGTGAACACTACCATCAGCATTTTCATTTAGCTCCAATTCAAGACTTTTCCGTAAGGATGTGTTAGATGTCTTCACTTTCCTCATCTCGTAGCTTACAAAGCTTTGTATATCCGAGCTCACTTCTGGGCGACCGTCAAGCATGATACATGGGCCATCGGCGAGCCGTCTAGCCAGAAGTACCTCTTTGCGACTGGAAAGGAGTATCTTGCAGTTGACTCTTCCGGCCAAAAAGATTGCTTCAAATTCGCGGAGGATCAATTTCTGGACTTCGTGGCTGGCCTCATCGACACCATCAAGGATTATGCGGGAGCACGCTGAAGCGGACAACATCTTGGGAAGAAGATCTCTGATCTGCGTCGCATTACAATTCTTGTGCAGAAAATCCTTGGAGATGAGGGAGGCGAGATCGGGATGATTTCTGAGAAGCTGTAGGGCTAATGACCGTAGGATGGGGTTGAAGGAATCATCCTTGCTGCTGCAAAAGTAATACAGTGTATCCAGGGTCCGATCTGCCAGCAGCTTGCTCACAATGTAAGAAGCCATGACACTCTTTCCTAGGCCTGAGTTTAAGGCATTGAACTATCCAAACAGGGTACAGCCTCTTACCTGCACCAGGCTTCCCACTCAGCCACACGATGTTGTTCATTGCGTCGGAGGACGTCCAAGCTTTCAGTTCTGGCTGTTTGAAAACCCAATCGCACGTATCATTGTGCCTTCGGCGACAGAGGCGTTCATAGCGTTCTTCCTGGCCAAGCTCATCTACTGAGAGCCAAGCCACTGACTGCTGGAATTGTAAGGCTGACGAGGTTGTCTCATTGAGCTCGATTGAACAAAGAAGATGTTTCTGTTGTTGCTCAATCTCTTCTTGTGCTTGAATTCTCCATTGTTTTGACTCGAACAGGTTGATAGAGACAGCCTCTGTATCGACAAAGTCTCGCTGCTTCTTTAGACCGTCGATAATCACCGTAAACCGTGCCCCGAAGTCTTTCCAAAGAGACTTGAACAGCACATGCCAAGCCCTTTTACTCAGGAAATTGTATGCTCTTCGATGAAACTCCAAAATGCCGCTGTAAACAGATGCAAGGACGGCGAGAAGAGCTGGATTGTCCTTGAAGGCTTGTTCGTACCGATCGAACCTAGGCAGAGCATCGGCGATTTCTTGGTAGGCACCGAGAAGGGATTCGAATACATCGCGGTGATGACTTGCAATCTGTCAAAGTTAATAGGTCGGTCCACCAGTGGGTTTTGCCAATTACCTGCAGCATGAGCTTGATAGGAGCCTCGCCCAAGTCAGCATCTACACAAAAGCTGATACAGAAGCCACTAACCCAGACATATGATAGATAGGGAGTTCCGTTACAGAGAACTTCGACCACTTTAGAGTACTTCTCCAGACCATCTAATAAGGATTCGATTCGCCGCATGTTCTGGGCCGATTGCCGCTGTCTCTGCGCCTCTTCTATTTCTCGAACCGCTTGCCTCACATCCCCGATGGTTGTGGACTCAAATTCATGAGCATGACTTTCTGCCACGGATTGTTTCAGTCTTTGAAAGGCATCTGCGATAATGGTGACCGGGGCAGTCATGGTGAAGACGAGGCTCGCTGGAGTGCTGAAGGTAGAACGGGGGAATAGTAGATGAGGCCAAAATGGGGAAGCACAGGATTACCGGCATGTGGAATCCTGAATTTCCGGAGATCAAGATTGATGAAAGGTGCTGTAGGCTCTCTGCAAGGCGTCTTGCGGTTTAGTGCGGGCTCGCGACAACCTATCATTTTGCGCAAGGCTTATTGTTGGCTGCGCCTCAAATTCTTGTGGGCATTGCAATCCTTCTCTCTCAGTACAGTCCATCATATCCCTGTCCGAAGTGCTATTCCGCCACTCGAAGATCTTTGATGATCGTATGTTTACTGAGATACCGGCAACGAGAGTAATGCCTCCTTGTGATGATGTTCGACCATGTGTGGCTTTAACGTCAGTAGGCATTCTGGGCAATGAAGCTCGGTTGTAAGTATGCATATGCAAACATGCGCTGATGCGGGGCCGGTGCCCCTACGTGTGCCACCTCCTGACCACTCCTTTGAGCTTTCCCTCCAAGAGCTCGCTCACGCACACAGCGGACTCTCGAGTTGGCTTTCGGTGTTCCCAAAATTCGTGAGTTATTTCCATCCACCTTCAATCAGAATACATGAGTATCGCGATCCCGTATTAGCTGGCGAGTAAGATATCACAGACCCTAAGACAGGGCCAGGATCCAAGTCTCTTCAGACAGCGCAGAACAGCCAAGGACCATGGTTCTGTCCTTCAGTCAATATATCACACCACAATGTGCCGCATCACAGATTAGAAGTCCAAAAGATGAAAAAGTATCAACGAACTAAAAATTCGATACTTTCTTTGCGAGACTCCGTTCCCTCAAATGACAAGAGCGAACAGCAGAAATATCTATCTAAGCATACCACATCAGCAAAATCTCTCGCAAGCTCAAGCTCAAGCTCAAGCATGTCCACTGCAGCTCGCTCGACCAAGCCTAAGCCAGCATCGAATCAAAGGGTATAGAACAAACAAGCAAGTAAGCAAGTACGCTGAAATACAAACAATACAGTCTCCTGCTCTCCACCCTCATCATAGCACAGCGTTTTTCGTATCGTTCAAGTCCAAGTCCATTACATCCACCACCATCATCGTACATTTCCTCCCCTAATAATTCAAATCCAGTCGTAAAGCGAGCGTGTGCGTGCGTCGAAGTGAAGACATTGACAATAGGACAGAAGAATTAAGCCGCAGGCTCGATCTCGACAGCATCGACCTTAACCCCATTTCCATTGCCATTCTCCTTCACGGCAACACCCTTATCATTACTCCCCACCTCCTCAACACTCGCACTAACAACCTTCTGCTTCTCCACCAAACCCTTCACAATCTTCACCTCGCTCAAGATCTCCTTGTCGAGACCAGAGCTGATGATGGTCGTGAGGGCAGCAGCTTCCTTCTTAGTCTCCTCAGCGACGGACTTGACACTCTTGATCTCGGTGATGATCTCCTCGGATTTGTCGGCTGGAGTGGTGGTGGGGATGGCTTTGACGAGGGTCGAGACTGAGGCGATGGATGCGAGGATCTCTTCGTCCTTGATATCCTTGGGTGCGACTGGTGCGGGGAGAGCTTTGATGAGCGACTCGACGGATGCAATGGAAGTGAGGATCTCATCATCCTTGCCTGCTACTTGCGCAACTGGTGTCGGAAGACCTTCGACCAATGCCTTGACGGATTGAACGGAAGCCAAGATCTCCTCATCCTTGATGTCCTTTGGTGCAATTGGTGCGGGAAGAGCCTTGATGGAATCTTGAACAGATGTGACGGCGGCAAGAATTTCCTCATCCTTACCTGCGACTGGAGCTGCTGGGGCTGGGAGACCTTCAACCAAAGCTTTCACGGCAGCAACGGACGACAAGATCTCGTCATCCTTGACGACTTGGCCAGCTACAGGAGCCGGGATGGCCTCAACGGCGGCCTTGATGGAAGCAACGGAAGCGAGAATTTCGTCATCCTTAGTGGCGGTTGGCAAAGCTTCGACGAGAGTCTGAAGCTTTAGGATTGAGCTCTCAACGCTAGAGAGGTCGACCTTCTCACTGGCTGGGGCTGGGACAGCAACGACACCCTTGATATCGGTGAGGTGACCTGTGTGCGATTCGAGGGTCGCGGATAGCTTCTCAACTGATGATTCAAGGGAAGAAAGGTCGGTCTTCTCTACGACTGGAGCTGCGGCCGGTGTAGCGACAAGACTCTTGATCTCCGACAAGTGAGTGGTGTGTGCATCGAGAGTTGACGTGAGTGGCGAGAGGTCGATCTCCTTAGCAGCCGGGCTTTCCTTCTCAACAGCAGCCTTGATCTCCGCGAGTGAAGCTGACAATTTTTCAACTGATGCCTCCAAAGCAGACAGATCGGTCTTCTCAGCTACAGCAGCTGGAGCAGAGATTACGGACTTGATTTCCATCAAGTGAGCTGAGTGTGCATCAAGGGTCGAAGTCAATGGCGAAAGGTCGACCTTTTCAGCGGCCGGAGTCTCCTTCTCTACAACAGCCTTGATCTCAGCAAGGCTAGCAGAAAGCTTCTCAACTGACGACTCGAGTCCGGAGAGGTCGGTCTTCTCAGATACCGGAGCAGGCACGGCGACAACGGATTTGATCTCACCCAGGGTCCCAGTGTGGCTATCGAGAGTGGAAACAAGTTTGTCAACAGAAGTCTGGAGAGGAGTGAGATCGGTCTTTTCGGCGGCGGGTGCAGGTGTCTCTACAGCGGTCTTGATCTCAGAAACGGTGGCTGAGAGGCTTTGGATAGAGGTCTCCAAGGATGAGAGGTCGACCTTTTCTGGAACAACAGCTGGGGCGGAAACGACGGTCTTGATCTCGCTGATGGAAGTTGGAATGTCGGCCAATGCCTTGGCGTGGGAAGCATGTGATTCATTTGAAGACTTGACTGCAGCGAGGATTTCTGGAGAGATATCGGAGGTCTTGAGATCAGAGACGGCGGAGGAGAGAGCGACGATCTGTGTTTCCAGACTAGCAACGGCGGGAGTAGCATCGGTAGCCTTGATCTCAGACAGCGTGGAGTTCTGGGCCTCGATGGCAGCAATAACAGATCCAACTTGTGTAGTCAACCCGGAGAATCCAGTGCTAGCGCTAGCCTCGAGATCGGTCTTAACGGAAGCGAGCTCAGTGGAAATGGCCTTCAACGAAGCAGCAGTCTCGGCATTCTCCTTGATAATAGCCAACTCAGCGGTAATAGCATCGAGCTTTTGTTCTTGTGTAGTCAACAGAGTAGTATCCGGAGATGCAACTTGTTCCTGGACGACCTTGATATTGTTTCCTAACTCCACCAGCGAATCCGTGATCTTTGTGACGGCTCCATCGAGGGCGGAGAGCTTGTCGGTGGTAGTGGTATTTGATGTGTCGACGAGTGTAGAGAGTTCGGAGATCTTGGAGGATGTCTGTATATTGGTGTTGTTGATACGTTGGGTGAGTTGCTCGTTTGATGCCAGGAGTTTCGACTCGACGGCAGAGATATCCAGAGCAGCCTTGAGGGATGGTTGAAGCTGAATTGCCAGGTGATTTGCAACTGCTTTGGTGAATTCTTCGTTGTTGAGAGCTGCGGCTACAGCATCTGATATCGACTTCTGGAGGGCATCACGATCCTGTGCTTGCTCGGCCCCGGACTTTGGAGCTTCTAGGAGCTGTGGTTGGCTAGATAGTCTTGCCCGTAGGCGTGAGAGCACGGATGGGGAAGACATCACTGTGATGGATGATGCTAGGAGGATATAGAAGAGGGTCAATAGCGAAGACATGCGTCTTAATATGTGGTGAAAGAAGAAGGGGAAGAAGAAGGAAAAATCTGCAGGTTCTTATGGTTGCATTACCCACCCTGTGCACACCTTCATGCAGGAGGAACACAACTTTATGCGATGTGCGTGATGAAGAGAAGATGTGTGTGTGTGTGTGTGTGTGTGTGTGTGTGATGTGTGATGAAGTCTTACTTTAGGAAAAACCTCATTTCGCGGAAGAGAGAGTCGGTGAGGGTGTTGTGGGGGGAAGACGTCGATGGAGGTTAGGCGTGGTCGTTGGAGGGTCGGCCCGCCAGTTTATCCGGGCTGAGATATGAAATTTTGCATCGTCGGGCGTCAAAACCCACCCAATCCGGACTTTTATACACAAACGATGCATCTCCTATGGACCCTTCAAGCGAATGTCTCCACCAGCGAAGATCATTGAATGATGATTTCGTGATCGCCAGCATCTTTTTCTCGAGTCAGCCAGCCAACGAGAAAGTTTCTCTGCTGCCCGAGGATCCGCAAGACGTAGTATCGGGCAGTCAGGTGCTGGCGATGTGCAGTACAACGCATCTCATCGGCGTCCTTGCTCACGAACCATATGCCAGTGCATTAATTCTCCGTATCTCCCGTCCTATCAATGCAGGACAGTTGTCGAGACAACGCAGCATGAGCATTCTGAGTCGTGATGAGTTTGTGTTACGTGCATGTTGGAGTCGTATGCAAAAGCCACGTCCGTGGGCCGGCTGTGGGTCGACGATGCTGGGCGTGGGAAATATCCCAAAGCTGCGATCCTTGCCTTTCTTAGAGAGAGCTGAGGTTTCTTTGCAATTGACTATCGATGTGGATGAAAATCTACAAATTTCAAAGGTGAGACCGAAGGGACGACGTTCAAAAATGTCGGACGTCCCTTTATCCTTGCGCTGCCAAGTACGGAGAGGCATATCACGTGCAACCGTCGCCAACACCAGAGCAACCTTGTGAAGGATGAAATGTTGGTGTTTCATGGGCTAGCGGAAGATTGATCTGCTACAGAATGAGTCTCTCAGATTGCTATGTAGTTCACTTTGTCACGTTCTCTGCATTCTCCTCCCTCGAGTCTTGACAGAACTTTCCCTGGTTAAACAAAATGGAGTCCCTCTCTAGCGAGCTGAAAGACCTCATTGCGTCCTATACACCGATTTCAGATCTACAAAGTCTTCGTCTCACCAACAAGTCCTTGCACAAGTCAGCCACTCGAGAGCTGTTCTTTCGTATTCACGTGACGCCGTGTACATCAACCATCAGTAACTTTCAGTCCATCCTCGCATCTCCGGCTCTTGCGAAGCAGGTTACCAGTGTCAAGCCTACGACATGTTCAGATCCTGACAAAGATTTTGAACAAGATGGCCATGAAGTGGAAGCATCCACCTTGACATATCAATACGAAGGGGTTATCAGGTCAATTAACCTGTTTCCCAACTTGCGTAACGTCACACTCGAGTTTCCCGAAGCATGTACTGTCCGTAGACCAGGCCAAGCCTCTCCAAATATGCCAGAAGGAGTTCGATTCAGAAGTCAAGCGCTGTCAGCCCTGTTCGACACGCTGGACGACCTTCGAGAACCGGTTCGCAATTTACGGTCCCTCTCGCTGGAGAACCTTCAAAATTACAACGACACAGACTTCGTATCTTCGCTAAAGTTCATATCTGTACTCCAACGCATTTCCGAGCTACAACTAAGCATCATTACTGAGAACTACCACTGGCAGCGTGGGAGCTCTTGGTCTAAGCCAGAGCTCTACACATTCTTCTCAGAGCTGCCCGAAACATGGCTCAAGCTTGCACAGCAAAGCCTCACCAGCCTGACGCTTCAATGTGATTTATTCTGGGGCTACATTCCCAAATGCGACTTGCGGTCTATCCATTTCCCCAGCCTAAAGAAACTCGAACTGGGCAATTACATTTTCTCCCATGACTGGCAAGTCGACTGGATATGCTCTCACGCCACTCTCGAGGCTTTGAACTTAGACAACTGCTGTATCGTAAGCTATACTCAAGCATACGGACCGGTCGACGAGGAAGGCTATTATATCGATCCAGCCGGAGTATCCGGGAATTACGAAACCGATCGAGAAGAAAATCCGCATCGCTGGTCCGAAATCTTCACCCAACTCGAGCACCAACTACCTAACCTCAAAATGTTCTAATTTGGATCTGTAGAATGGCAAGACGTAAACAACTTCGAAACAAACTGTCTGCCAGAGCGCTGGATAAAGTTGCATGAGGACCCATATATCGCATTTTGTGTAGGTGTGAATCCATCACCGTTCATCTCTATTCATGAGTATCAAGAGCAGGAGAGAGAGGAGGAAGATGAGACCCGGAATGGAAACGGGCAGAGTCCGGTTCCAAGTGTGACTGATAGTGAATGGGAGCGTAGGTCTCAGGCTAATGATGAAGACGAAGCTGGCTACCAGAGACTGATGGCTACGGTACAAGCAAGAGCTTAATCAGTCGGTTTACACTTCGAAATGAGATGTGTCCACGATATTTAAGACTGGAGCCAACTTCTTCAGGCATGGACCCGCGATTTTGCTCTGTTCTACCAAATACAAATTGTTCTCCCCTTTTCCCTCATCACCTTTGTTAAGGTCGAGAGGATCTAAGCGCTTCAGCAATCTGGTCACATCAACTACTTGAAACACGGCATTAAAAGGGAATAACAGTGTCTCGAATTTAATTTCAGCATGTCTTCTCTCTGTTATTTAGTTCAGCGATACACAACAGCGGCCGCCTTTGGGCGAAATCAAGAAGAAATTCAAAATCTCCATATCATCAACTCTCATCGACTTGGCTATCCTAGCTCCCTGGTATTCCCTAAGGAAATCCGCAGCCCCATGCGGGAGCGCCATCTTAGCAAGATGAATACCCAAGCATGTCTGAAAGCCAGCACCAAACGGAGCGAAGAGTGCTTTTGTCGGCGCGTATTGCCCTTGCGAGTCTAAAAAGTGCTCTGGCATAAACCTTGAAAGTATCAGTCTTTCGTTTGATCATTGACCATGAGAACTGGTGGACAATAGACATACCGCTGTGCGTCCCGATAGATGCTCTCATCTCTATGCAGCAAGTATGCTTGCGAGTTTACCGTCGTCATTTCCGGAATAAAATAACCACTAGAGAGTGTGAAACCGCCTTTCGGTGCTGATCGTGGCAAGCTTCCAGGCGCAGCACCATACAGTCGCAACGCCTCATCGATCACGCAATTGAGATAAGGAAGCTTCTCCAGCTGTGCGTTCGTCACGGCTACTCGACCGTACTCATTGATCCTATTGCTGGCCTGAGCAATATCCTGAATAGCAGGAATCGGCAGGGCCTTGAGTAATGGGTCCAAGTAGCGGAATTCGGCGAGAATACCGCCTAGCTTGTTGCTAGCTCTAAGTCCTCGATACATTGATTGCGCTACTCGAATTAGTTTGGGCGGGCAGGCATTTCTTCAACTTTCAACTTAAACTGGACTGGGATTCCTTACAGATTCTCGTTCAAGCATGTACGTCGAATCACCAAAAGCCAGATGGGAGATCACATCGGTAGTCATGAAAGTCCAACACTTGAAAATATCGGCTTCCTCTTGTAGCGCATCGCGTTTGATCCTAGAAACCGCCAGCTCGACCTTCTTCTACACCATCCCCTCCCAATGCTCATGGAGAGCTGAATTCGTCCACAAGGGAGCGAACAATCTTCTCCTCTCAGCATGCTGTTTCGGGTCGATCATAGAGAACAGATCGTGTATACCTCCAGGATCATGTCTAAATGTCTAATACCATGGATCCTTGAGGAATCCAGAGCCGATACGGTGGATTTCCTTGAATATCTGCGCATCGTAAATGTCGATTTCGTTTAGGGCGATTCTTACGATTGGGCCGTACTTTTTGTAGAGTGAATCGATGTAGAATACCCTTCGTCCGAGCACGACGTGCTTTTTGAGAACCAGATGTGTAAGACTGGCATACCATGGACCAGGATTCTTTCGCAGCGGTGAAATGAGGATAAGATAGAAAAAATATTCAGTTTAAATATGCGTTCGGAGTTTCGAGATGGAATTTACATACTCTGAGCAAACAAAATGTCAATATGGCTACAAGGGAGTACAACGCTTGAACTAACGTCAACGCCATGTTGGATTACTGGCCGAACAAAGTGCATAATCAACGCCCCTAGAGTGATGGGAGACGCTCATTTTCAGGCTTTTGTAAATTCGGTCGGGCACAGCCAGTTGCTCATCGCGAAGCTACTTGCAGCGACACGGTATGTGGAGGCATATTTCCCCCGCAATATGCCCACCACTCACAGCGGCCCAAAGTGGTATTCATTCCCCATTCTACGGTAAGCGGATCTACAGGGAATCGATTCGGCAAATGTTTGCTATATATTCAGATGGAAAGTGTGGTGCTATTGAGTCTATTCTACTGCACAGGTTCTCCGTTCTGTTCCCTCGTCTTGCAAGACATCGGGAAGCCATTGAGCGAGGCAGATGTGTCCCGACCCGCCGAGTAACCAACTTTGAACTTGAATACTGCGGAAGGGAAGCCGGTATATGAATGTACAACTTGGAAGTCGAACTCCACGCATATTGACGTGAAAAAGTAACACACGCAGACGCCGAAAGCGGGGTAACCATAACCACCTGCAGTTCCAACATGAGCATCAGGTGGAGCCGAATGCACAGTTGCAGGTGTAAGTTATGCCAGGCGTATCTCCACATCTTTAAATTTGTTTTCATCCACAACCGGCACACAGTTCGACGATGCGCGGCAAGACCCAATTCATGTGCAGCATCTGGGAGCGGACATATACGGTGAGGGTGATCTTGCACGACAAAGGTTATTGATGTTAAGATACAATCAGATACCAGACACGATTCTCATGTGAATAGTGCCACAAGAATTCTGCCACAATGGACCTTCTTCGGCGTCAGCAGCAGACTCTCTCCCGCATTTATAATCCATCCGATCAAACTCTCCCCACTACCCAAGATTTGACGCAGGCCATTTTCAACGGGGACTTAATATTGTCTCCTGCCCACTCTGTCCCATACTCCGGCCCCTAGTCCTCAGCACCTAATCACAGTATGATGGACCTCCATCTCCGTCAGTATAATAGACTTTTTAACCTCCTTTGCCAAAGATTGTTGCCCAGCTTGGACCATTCGAATATATAACTCTCTCTCGCTTTACAAGACTGAAATAGGATGAAATCGATCTCACTCAGTACATCGGGCTGAGACTTACCGTCGGCAAATAGTGCTAGCTATTCTGGTGAAAAGATGGTATCTACCTTAGAACATTCTTTAGAAAGAACGCGCAGAAGACCGAGGAGTACCCAATACACTCGGTACTGTGAACGGAACATCCTCCCACTCATCCTCCGCCTTCTGTTTCTAACTCGCATCATCAAGGATAAGAACAAGCATGGACAACCCCCTACGTGTCATCGAGTCAAATTTCAAATGATCCACCTTCTGCGCTTCGCTTGAGCCAAAGCTTCTGCCCTCGCCTAGCCTCAATGACAGAGGCATCACTCGGATCTCAGTCACAAAATATACATGACCTGCGCTCCGGTCCGCTGGGGAATGACTGCCCAGGTATTCAAGTAGTGTCAGTAACTATCATGAGGGTGCACTCCAAAGAGTGTCTTGAAGCATTGACACTTGCTGTATCCATGTCATAACCTCTTCTCAAATGCGAAATAGAGATCGTCTCGTATGAATTTGCTAGGCGGTAGCCAGACACCCACTTTTCCAAAGGTAGGTGATACGTTGTCCTACAATTCCTTTGCAGCTATACGATTAACGGACATAGCCTTGTAACCCCTAAGTTACCCTTCCAACATCTTCCATCTGACTCGCGTCTGATTTCAGAGACACTCATAGAACTTCATTCAATCGCTATCTCTTCATCTTTCGTTGCCAAGACCAGAAGCGAGATTTAGGCCCATCCTCTCGTTCAGTAATCATCTCTCCACCTGGATTACTATTCACAACAGCGTGAGCTTAAGACCGCCTTGGTAGCTGGATCGTCCTTGATTCAGCCTCCGATTCCGAGACGCAACTCGGAGATAACACCAGGAGCCTAATTCCGAATGCTAACTCCCTGAGGATTTGAAATCGAGCTGATTCTCTCATGGATCTCGAGTCGCAGTTCAGAAAATTCCTTGTTCCATTTCCTTTCCTTGAGACTTGATTTACGTAATATCTTGCTTTCAGTCCATCAATTCTTGATCTGGCGAAGGACATTTGTTTGACCGTTTGTGCGACTGGCTAGTGGAGACCAAATTACTGTATCGAAATATGCCTTTTTTCGGACAATATAAAGCTACAACTTCAACAATTCCAATCTCATTGTGTATTTTGCTACTGATTCTTAATATTTGAGGGACTTGAAGCAATCCAATTGCATTCCTCCAAGATTTCTCACACTTACAGCTAGGCTTTCATTGATCCCTCACATTCAGAGCAACTATGTCTTCTCACAAGATCCTTCTCACTGGTGCCACCGGATATATGTGAGGTGTTAATTCAAGACACAGTATCTTTCTATTAACAATTGACAGCGGTGGTACTATTCTGGCACGTATTCAGCAATCCATACCTGATGTGCTCTCCAAGCACTCGCTTTCCGTCCTGGTCAGAGGAGAAGACAAAGTTGCCGTATTCGAGAATATGGGCGTCAAACCAATTCTGTTCAAAAGCCTCGACGAGACCGCTTTACTTCAGAAGCTTGCTAGCGAGCACGATAGTGAGTTGCTTTCTGAAATTATGAGGATTTCAGCGACTCATCCTCACAGTCGTCATCAACACCGCCTCTGGCTACCACACAGCAGCAGCGAAAGCTTTCGTGACAGGGTTGAGCGACAGAAAAAAGCAAACCGGGAAGGAAGTCCACTACATCCACGTAAGCCCTCCGCACAACCCCATTCCACTGCATCGAATCCACACCTTACACATTCCAGACAACCGGGACATCCAGCATTGCCGATCAGCCAATTTCCGGCAAATACTTCGAAGACCGCACATTTTCCGACAAAGAAAACATCTTCGCATACGAGAAGCTCCGCGAGAGTCAGGTCGCTTATCCCGCGCGAACCACCGACATAGCCGCCATCGAGACCGGCCTCGAGCTCGCCGTCCAAACACACCTCATCATGTCCCCTACCATCTACGGCTTCGGATCAGGGTATTTCAACAAGCAATCCATTCAGATCTCCATGTTGACTCGCGCCTCGCTGAAAGCTGGCCAGGCATTAGTCATCGGTGATGGAAAAGGCGTCTGGAACTACGTACACATTGATGATCTCACTGACCTGTACATCTTACTCCTCCAGAAGATCCTACACGGGGAGACAGTACCCTCCGGAGAGCAGATCCTGTTCTCCGAGACGGGCACATTTTCGTGGAATGAGGCCAGCCAGGGGATCGCGGATGCTTTGTTCAAACTTGGGGCCATTAAGACTGTCGATGTCAAGCAGGTCTCGCTTGAGGATATTGCTGGTCAGCTCTTTGCGGGTGATATGCTGCTTGCCGAGGTGGGCTTCGCTTCTAAGTGGGTAATTTCCTGGTTCTTTGTGGACTCAACCTTACTGATGCGTCTTCCTAGTTCGAGAACGAAATCGGATCTTGCTAGAGAGCTGGGGTGGAAGCCGGTGAAGACGGAGCAGGATTTTAAGAACCATTTTCTAGCGGAAGCGAAATTGATTCTCGAGGCTACAAGATAGGCGGCCATACTTCTGAATGATACAGTAATAGTATTGCGATACCTGGTAAGTGTATTTTACTCGTAAAGTACGACATATTCTTATTTGCGATTTGATTAATGGCCATGGCTGGTTTCTCTTTCAGGTATGGCTTTGTTCGTCAACAAGTAGCCGGTGGCAGAAATCGCGTCACCGAACATCGCTGTGCTAGGAGAGGCGTCGTCAATAATTTATGTTCGTACCCTGGCGACCTCCTTTTGTAGCAGTGTGACCCTGTTCGAAAACGTATATCAATCTCCTTCAAAAATCAATGTGTCTAGGAATCGGACGAAAACAGCAAATCGCAGAGAATCCAACGACATCTCCGCTATGTAAACGTCAACACTCAGTCACAGTGAAAGGCGCTGCTCAAGGCTCTATCTAACGGCTAGAGAGAACATTTTTGACTAAAGCAACAGCCTGTATTTGTAGTCTATTGCTATCTGCTTCACCGTCCTCTCCTTCGGGCTGTCAATCTACCTTCAAGCCTTCATTGCAGCGTTTGGCGTCGGTCCCGTGAGGACTTGAAAGTCAGCGTACTCGGGCTAACACTAAACTAGTCTAGGCCCTGAAATTGCCAAGACTCCCCGCACAACTTCCTTTACTCTCGTGTCGACTGTGCTACTATCATAAGTTGCTCTAGCCATGTCACATTGGCATGTGCGATATAATTAACTTCCTCTACCTGTTATTGCTCTCGATATTCGAAACTCCAGAGCCCCGACCGCGAGTTGGGACGCGTATAAATACCCTTCCACGTGCAGCATGTCTGTGGACGCAAGGAAAGCAAACAAACGGACGCATGTCACAACTGCCTGTACAGCATGCAGGGAGAGTAAAGTCAAGGTATACCACTTCAATCTCATAAGGTCTGCTTGTAAACTAGGGCATTGTGGAACTGATGATGTAGTGTGACGGGCACCGCCCAAAGTGTGGGAATTGCAAGAAAGGAACGGCCAAAGTATGCATATACCAGCATGGTGAGGACCGGAGACGGTGCGTGCCCATCTAATGGACCCGAAAAGAGCCACTCAATCACGGCAGCTGATAGGTATTTGGTGAACAGGATATCTCTTCGTAAGGCTATCGAAGTGTTCTCTAGGCGACTCAATCAACTAGAAGCTTTTATTCACGAGCATGCCCTTGCAGTACCGTCGATAGCCGTAGAGGATGAAGCCCTCGTGAAAAAGATGCTCGATATCTCACAGCCCCAAGAGAATGCTTCGGCAAAACAAGACACCCAATCTCATCGTCATGGTACGACCCTGGATCCTAGGCGTATCGACTGTCTCCAACAGTATGAGTTACTCCCGGAACAGGTTCTGACAAATAGTGATGATCAGTCAGGAGAATCCCTGGAGACCCAACATCCAACGGAGCCGATCTACAATAGATCAGATCTGCTCGACAACGTCATAGGGGACCCCTATGCAATTCCGCCGTCTGATGGCTTCATGGACATCGGAACCACGGGCTTCAGCTTGGAAACTCTGGGCTGGGACTCTGCATTTGCAGAGTTCCCAACAGGTGTGGAAAGCGCCTGGAATGACATCAACTACGCACATCCTGATGAGCGTCTTACGAATGAAGAGGAGGCTTTCGATGAGGAGTCCTTTGATTCGAGTGATGGTGATAAGGATGAAGTTATTTCTCAAATCTCGGAACGAATGGGCTCGTTGCAAGTCGCTGATGACGGCGAACTTCGATACTTCGGGGCAACATCTAACTTGAACTTGCTAGACGAGGCATTGCAGCAAAATCATTATGGAACCGAACCTATTCGATCGCGGGGGAAAGACAAAGAGGACGATGCAAGACTGGGCCAACCTGTAGATTCAGCGCTGATCACTCATTTAATTAGCCTCTACTTCACCTGGCATGACCCTGCATTCCATGTTGTCGATAGGAGGATGTATGAGGAGGAGCGAAAACTCTATGAGGGTGGCACCGATGACAGCAAATTCTACTCGGAGACGCTCACTAATAGCATGTAAGTTTTGTAACATTTTTTACTCGCAATATTAGATGTGTGTTTTCGGGGCCACGTATTCTGAGGAAGTCACTCCCCGGCTTGTCAATAACCTGTTGATTCATCAATTCGGCAGATCGCAGTTCCCTCTTCGTAATATGGACATAACCTTAAAGAATGGAGTTAATATGGGCTTTCAGGTGTGCAATAGGCGCTCTTTACGAAACCCGCAAGCATCCCCATCTCCCCGCCCCACTCTCCGAATTCTTTTCTGCGAAAGCCAAGATATGGTTAGAGGTAGAGCTTGACAGCCCGCGGGTAGCAACAGTCCAGGCGCTAGTCGTTATGAGCAGTTATGAAGCTGCACGTACCCGAGATGCGAGGGGATGGTTGTACAGTGGTAAGCTCAAGCGTCTTTTCCTTCATATCACCCTTCAATACACGCAGTCTCGTTCTTGTCAGATATATAATGAGATTATTAACAGGAATTGAATGTGATAAGCTCTAAAGCTAACACCAAGCGAATAGGAATGGCCATACGTCTTGCTCTTGATTTGGGACTACACATCGATGCAACCCCTTACGTTCAAAAGGGTCAGATGAGTAGCGAGGAGGCTCAAACAAGGAGTGTTGCTTTCTGGGGATGCTTTGTCGCTGACCAGTAAGTTATTCCGTTGCCAGGGATCCATGCCCTCGCAACTTCCATGTCTAGTAACACTCTCTTTGACCTTAGTTGAGATAATCAACTGGGCCAGCTTGGTGTCGCGAGGCAGAGATAACAGCCACATCTTTCTCTTGCTTCTTGGAACTGATGGTTGTCTAGCTTTTGGGGGTATTACTTAGGCAGACCACCAATACATATAAGGACCGAAGAAATATCATCCCAGAAGCCGACAAATACAGTAGATACATCCATGTTAAATAGTTGGCGGCCCTATGGAATGTCAACACCTGGAGCATCCATAGCTGCACCGATGCTACGACTCAATGGTTTGAACGAGCTGATGTTGCGAAGCTGGATAGATCTATGCGAGATTGTTAGTGAGTCGAGTCTTACGCTGTTAGTATCCTGTGCTATCCCTCGAGAAAACCACTGATGGTCATAGATTCGGATTTATCGATGTGACCAAACATACTCTACAGGCCCTCGCAGAAAGAACCGTTGAAAAATTACGGAACTGGCATAATGGCTTGCCGCACGAATTGCAAGTTGAATTTGAGACGGAGTATGGCGAGTACCCTCCTCATGTACTGCTTCTACAGTAAGTCATTTCCAATTTGGTGGTTGTCGCTGTCCTATGATTCGCCGAGCTTCTTTGGTGGCAGCTGAGATTTAATTAAAGGCTTACCGGCACTCTGAAATGGCAACAACGACATCACTAGTAACGAAGCTGACCAGTGTAAGGATGCAATATCACCAGTTCCTGATATACATACACCGACCCTTCATCTCCAAACACCGCTCTCAACCATATCCTCCTGTTGGTCCCGGTTACAACCATGCTCGAACAACCTGTATCGAATCTGCCGTAATCATCTCACAGCTCCTCACCAGGCATAAAACAACCTATACACTCCGATTTATCAATATCCAGGCTGTCTCAATTGTGTTTTCCGCTGCACTAATACTGGTCTTTGCTACAGTATCAGAGATCAAGGGGAATAACAACGCAGACCTCAATACACATCTCTCGACGTGTTGCAAGAGCCTTGCAGAGTTGGGCAAAACGTTCGAGAACGCGACAAGAGCTCTCGAAGTTCTCCTATCCATCAAGCGAGCTTGGCAGGCTAAATTACTGGTCTATGTGGGGTCAAAGCGACGACGTTCTCCGATCAGAACTGCTAGAGGTTCGGCCAAGAAGAGAACAATACCATAGCTGCTGTGGAATGGCTCGTAGATGAGATTCTATAAAAGCACGTTCAGTTCACATGCCTTATCTTCGACTTTACACGGAGTCTGGACCGACGTTAAGAGCGTGCTTCAAGTAAACCTTTCAGCGTACCAAACAGGAACTCATTTCGTCATCCGAGTACATTTATAGGCATGCAGTCTGATATCTAGAGCATTTTCAGCGAGCTTTCTCTTCCCTTTGGTGTTTATACAGACCTTTCCAGCTCAAGCTATTCCATTCCAGTCATGTATCATAATCCTGAGCAGCACTTTCGCATTCGTCGTCTTAGCTGCTAGCCAGAACGAACTAGGAACAGTTTCCAATCCTTCAAACGCATGGATGATAGTCTTTCAATATCCTGGATATCTGTTGAGATTTTTCCAAAGCTTAGTCAATCCTCATGGCTTGCGAATACGTTTCACTAGCTTCCCAAAAGGTCGACTTCCGATTTTCTACGATTGATATGAGAAGATCTTGAAGTAAGAATCTCATGCTTCCTAAACACACAATCTGGCGAGCGCAATTCGATTGAGAATACCACAGCGTTTGAATTGTCCAGTCAATTCCCCCAGTTCGAAAAGAATTTTCGGCTTCATCGGAATCCAGATTCCGATGGGTGACAGTCACGTGACAGTGAGACTTCGTAGTATCTCACATGAAAATTTGAATCAGCCATAAGAGAACATACTGGCAGAATGTGGCGGAGAGGCTTAGTCTAATCGAGAAACGAAGCTTCATAGATTGCGGAAATCAAGTATTGAAGTGAACAATACCAAATGGTTTCATGCGATCGGCTCCCAACGTGGTGGTCCTCACCTGGGCAAATCAAGCTCGCTGTCACTCACGCAATTCTGAATCAGAACAAGTATATCGGCGCTGCATAGTGCTATGAAACTAACTTAAAAGTAATGCAAAGATCTGCCGAAACGGTTTAAACTAGAACTCAAATAAACTGGTTCTCATCATGATGAGATTATGGTCAACCATTCGATGAAGAGAAGACCCTGAACGAGAGTGGGGCCCTTGGTCATTCCTTCTTATCATTTTACCAATAGCTATGTATCAACACATAATCCCCTGTATATATACGCTCGCGTCAAAGTGAATGAGTCCATTGATCAAGACTATTGCGACAATACGATTTCCGAAGTCAAGGTCAAGCTTCTCGGAAACCATAATCCGCTAGGCGACAAAACACCACTTCCACACGTTCTTTTCGCGCAGCTCACCTGCTACTCCTCTTTCATTCTATCGCAGCGACAAGACGCAGAACACCAACATGTCACACGCTCTGATACTAGGTGTATCTGGTATCTCCGGCTGGTCAATACTGAACCAAATCCAAGAATATCCCACTAAAACCACCTTCTCACGCATTACGGGTACCACAAACCGCCCATTCAGTTTGCAGCAAGCCAGAATCTTGCCAGATCCCCGTATCAGTCTTGTCAGCGGCATCGATCTCACAAAATCAGTCCCTGATGTTGTGAAGCTACTCCGAGGGAAAATCCCTGATGTTAATACCATTTCACATGTCTTCTTCACGGCATATGTCGCAACGGATGATTTCGAGTCCCTCAGGGAAGTCAACACTTCCCTTTTAGAGACTGCGATCCGATCCATCGAGGAAGTGTCAGAAAACCTGGAAGTCGTCATCCTTCAGACTGGAGGGAAAGGGTTTGTACCAACCATTTCAAGTTCCAACGAACGATGAGAAGCCCTCGCTGACCCGCAAACGGCGGCACATCTAGATACGGGCTAGAGTTCCCCAAAGAAGTCTCCATCAAACCACCCCTGCGAGAAGACATGCCTCGCATTCCCCAGCCCTACCAATCCAAAATCTTCTACTACGCACAATACGATCTCCTCACCTATCTCTCCGCCGGCAAACCCTGGACCTTCACCGAGATCCGGCCCGACGGAATCGTCGGCTTCGTACCTGGCTCAAACGCAATGAATATGGCGCAGGGAATCGCGCTCTATCTCTCTCTCTACAGAGAAATCCACGGCGTAGGCGCAACTGTTCCCTTTCCTGGTTTCGAACATGGATATACGGCGACGCATTCAGATACGTTCCAAGATGTGCTCGCGAGGATGGAAATCTTTGCGGCCACTAACCCCGAGAAGTGCGGAGGTGGTGGTATTTTCAACATTGCCGATGGCGATACGGTCACTTGGGCACAGGTGTGGCCTCAAATCTGCACTTATTTCGATCTGGTTGGGAGTGCACCCGAGCCTGACACTCAGCCCATGGAGGACTTCGTGAAAGAGAATATGAAGACTTGGGAAGCGATGGTTGAGAGACACGGGTTGGATCCGGAAGGAATGGAGTATCAGAATTGGGCACATGTTCATTTCATGCTTGTGCAGTTTGATTTTAATCGCGAGTATGATCTCTCGCATGCTAGGGAGGTGGGGTTCATGGAGAAGGTCGATACGGCAAAGGGGTATTTTTTGGCGTGGGATAGGATGAGGGCTGCTAAAATCTTTCCGTGAGGTTCCTCTCACGTAGCTCTTGAGTCATGTACCTTGGTGTATAATCGGAATCTAGATATGCTGCGATATTAGATAGATTCGTTGTGCTATGTCAATCGTTCGTTACTATCAGACCCGTGAACACAGACTCGTGTAGCCAGTCAAATCTTTACAATCCTATGCAGTCACCAGTCTATGGTCGTGTGCGTTGGAAATGGCGTTGTCCAGCTACAATGTAGTTTGAAAAGTTCTTTAGGTCTACAGTGCTATAAAATCGGATTCAAGGACCTCGCAATTGGTTCCTCGGCCCAGGACCTAAGACCCCGGGATGCCAGTATTGGGATCGAAGGAGCCGACAATCGAAGCAACATGTGCAACTCCATACACCCTTGGGCCAACGTTCTTGCTTCTACATGACATGCACTGTGGAGGTTGGTTTTTGCTGTGCCCCACTAGAATGCGCAGCTTTGCCGGGTAGTGGTAATCTCCGATTCTATGATTATCCGTAGTCGGAGACGCAGCTGGCCGGCATGCAGTCAGCACACAGCCAAAAGGCCAAGCCATTGCGGCTCATTGCTTGGCAACGAGCCGCAGTAAGAAAATAATGTAAGATCGAGTAACCACGTACACGTACCTGTGTACCTGTCATCAATTCTAATCTCGCTGCTCAGGGCTTTAATCCTGTTAGGCTGTGGGTGCGCTTGGCTATCAGATCTTCTTCTCAAATATGCCTGAAGAACTCCCGTGATAATTATAGATCTAGAAAAGTCTGCCAGCTTCAACCTCTCATTGGTAAGCTCGTCTGGTTGATGATATCGCAGTCAAAGATGAGAGCAAGCATTAAGTCCTTTGGAGGGGTTTCCTTTGTATATAAAATCAAGACATTCGCTCCAACTGTGAAAATTCGCAAACATCAGCTCCCCGCAACAAGAACAAAGCCTTCATTCAAATCTCTGACACTGTCTTCTTAAGAATCGACTCTTCTCATTCAAACAATAAATTCTAGTCATCTCTCACGACTCTTTCGCACTTATCCTTCGGTCAAATACCAGTTCAAAACACCAGAACCAAAACACCTTGATTTGTGCATATCTCAGACCCTTACCAGGCAGTCCACCATGCACTTCCCATCTATCCTCAGCATCCTCTTCCTCGTCACCGGCACTCACGCCGGGTGCTATGGTGGCGACCTCTGGTTCAATGGCCTCCACGGCGGCGACATGACCAAGAGCGACCTGTCTGCTGAAGTCCGCGCCGACATCAACTCGCGATGTATGGAAGTCTCAGGACGCACCATCTCCAAAGAAACCCCCTTTTGGAAGTGCACCGAATGGGCCAAAACTGCCAACCCCACTGAAGGCTGCTTCGACGAATGTCTGGACAAATGCGAACCCGGGCCGGGTGACAGCGGGATTAATGCTGCACTTTGTGCCGCGCATTGTGACAAGGGTTGTGATAAGGGGCCGCCAGTAGGGGAGGTGAACCATATCGACTGGGCCATTGAAGTGAGGGGTGGTGATGGCGCAAAGGAGATTAGCTACGAGACGTGTAATGAGTGGTTCAGTTGGGAGTTTGGTGGATGTCAACAAGGAAGCGAGAGCTCGCATGATGGGTTCTGGTTTCGAATTGATCCTGGATATGGAAAGTGTAGCTAGAGCCACCCCAGGTCCTCGGCTTTACACTGTTTGAAGTAGAAGATGGATGTATATAAAAATGTTTAAAAGGAATGGGAGGCAGTGCTTTGTATTTGTATGTAGCATTATAAGCCATATAAAAATATAGGATCTCAGGTCATAGCCCTAGTGTCTAAGATTCCGAGAAAGCAGCAGTGATTACGTGGGAGGCCAGTCTAGGTTCTGAGAGCCTAAAAAGCTGGTAAGATACATATTATAGAAAATAGAAGAAATGACCCAATTCTCTTGAGTTTAAAGGTACTAGTGGTGTAGCAATTTTGATTCAGAGCCGAGCTGGCTTACCTTCGATGTTAGGCACGGCAGGCTTGTAAGTGCTCCTTGACCTGTTTTTATGAGAAGATTAGTGGTGTGGTAGGATTAGGGGACCTAGTGATTAGTTCCTGGAATCCGAAAGTTAAAACCCTTAAACCCCGCTTTATAGATAAAACATACTACTTCTGAGGTCTTTCTTTAAGGCGGAGTAACTACTACTCGGATCTAGGAATTAGGCGATTGGATTATATATCAAGTCTTCTCAAGTGACCTGAGATACGATCACTAACTGGTTTTGAGGTTGTTGATACTAATGCTCCAAAAGTTATGTAGATTGTCACCAGTCTATGGTCGTATGTAGAAGAATCAAGGCGAAGTTGGGTATATATATGCTAATGGGCGGTGTGGTGGGTGGAAGGAAAGAAGGGGGGAGACGGAGAGAAGTGAGCATAGAAGACAGGAGAGAGGGGAAATGCGAAAGAGGGAGAGTTAGAGTTTAGGTGAGAATACTGTGGAAGAAAGGTGGAGGATCGGATGTAACATCGAGATGTGAGACTTTATCGTCATATATATGTTACAGAGCAGGAATGCCACATAGCTTCATAAGAGATGTAGTTGCCGAATATATTTCGCAGGATAGCGGGAATGGTTTATAATCAACGATCTGGGGGGATCTCTGCCAGGCACTTTTCAGCAATGCAGAATTTCGCTTGAGGATACTATGGCAGATAGCCAATTAGAACACAGACGAAAAAGATAAATTTCGATCATGAACTGCTAGTGAATGCTCTCGATAGTGCTTTACATGAACATCACGGACCTAGGACATTTACTAATTGCCTCTGTTTGAGAATCACCCTAACAATAAATAATTGCTACGGTTGTTATACCTAGAGTCGAAACAGCAAAGAGGTTATTATTATCATTTTAAGTGATCGTAGAGCGCCAGTGATCCATTGGTGGAATATAATATCAGGACTCGGGAGCCCATTGTTTCATCTCGGCACTTGCCACCTGGTAAATCGGACTACCGTTTAGTCATGGACAAACAGAGAAAGGGGAGAGAAAGGGAAGAGAACGGATGATAAATGAAAAAGTTTGTCGCTTTGCTTCGGATCTGGAGATTCCCGACTGTTCACCAATTGCCCTCGCCACCGGAAATCCCCACCAACATGTACAGTAAAGTTAAGATCTTCAATCTTGGGCACAACATCGTGAGGGGGTTAGTTTGAAGAAAGGAGAAACTCAATCTCCCAAGTCGAGCCATGACTTTTGGCTAAACTCCCAACCAAAGCTCCTTCCCCCCCTACTCCCTGAATCCAAAGTTGTTTTCCTAGATTCTCGGCTAAAATGCACTAACACCCAGCTCAGTACACCATACCACATCCAGTCTGGTCCAAAGCTTGTCCCCGGCAACCTGACATTCCGACGTCCCAGACAGGAAACACTTAATGACAGTCCACAGTAGCGCCAAAAACAAAGTACACAAATCGTATCAATCACCCGAATTGATGTCACTGGCTTTTCAAGGCTAAGCATTCCCCAACGCTCGGTATCGACTCTTGCCGACAGGTCATCCAATTAAATGTGCGCGATTTCTCATCCCTTCCCACTAGCTGGTCTGTTCCTGGTTCTAGGTTGGACGACAGGTCTGATTGGGGTAAAGCGTAGGAACAGGTAGGACAAATGAGGTTACTCGAGGTTGCCCAAAGTTGCTGCTACTGCGTGGTTGGCAAGTTGCTAATGAGGAAGAGGAGATGATGCCTTCCGAAATCGCCAGCGAGGGAGCTGGGAGCTCGAAAGGCTGGCCTGGCCAGGGTCAGGATGGACAAAGCAAAGAATCCGATACAGAGACGAAGGGGCGTCATCGTATTATCTTTTTGGACAAGCTTGCTTACAATCCCATGTTTACGTTTACAGAATAATCTCCACCAAAGAATGCGTCAACCTAGGATACCGCGCGATCTGAAATCCTCAAATTGAGGATTCTGGTGCGCGGATAAATGATGGACGTTGAAAGGAAGCATGGAGCGAGTGGAGCCTTTGAACACAGTCTTTGTCTTTATTTCAAACAGCTTGCCACTCATTCGTCCATCAAAGTTAAGATCTTCCTGAGCTTGGTCATCTCACTGCTTTCGGGATTCTGACATCCGGTCCACCCCTCTCTGGGCACGAAGAAGTCGACCTGGGGTTTACGCTTCATGGAGATGCAACTTGGTCATTCCCCACAGCCTCCAATCTTACTCAGAGGGTCTAAGACAGAGCTTCCCCCCTGCTGGCGTCAAAGCTGTTCTCCCTAGGCCACATCTGCATCGTTCTTACTCCACGCTTGCTACCCTAAACGGGAGATCGGAATTGGCAGCAGCTTAGCTCTCGTAGCGTTGTTGCTATCCCAGGAGCTCAAGGTATGTTTTTGTCATTCCCACTGCCATAAAGAGCTGCTTCTGCCCCAGGTCTTGCTCTAAGTTGTTTTTCCTCTGTTGAATTTCTGCTCTTCAAACCCTCAGATACCCAATCAAGCACCTTCGTTTTCTTAAATCAACGCAATCATGTACATGAAGTCTCTTGCCCTGGCGGCTGCCATCAGCACCGTCACTGCTCAGAACACTACCTCGTTCTGCGACAAGTACACTACTGCTCTGTTCACGAACAACACTGCTGAGAACCAGCTCATGCTGTTGACTGCTGTTGTCAACACTGCTGTTATTGGAAACTGTAAATACATTACTTTGGCAGTTTCAATGTCCTAGCATACTGACAATCTATAGACAGCGAAAGCAAGACCGGCAAGGCTGTCAGCGGTATCCTCGCCAAGGGAACCTACGAAGGTGTCGAGGTCGACCTTCTCCCATACTTCAATGGTGGTCTTCTCTCTACCAACCGTGGTGGATCTTCAGGTGTCGCCGTCAACTTCCTCGATGGTGGCGGAGCTGCTCCTCTGATGATGAACATGCCTGCCAACAGCACCGACTCGAGACAATAGTACGTCCAAATATACTCTCTTGGAAGATCATATACTGACCATTCGCAGCATGCTGTTGACTCACCTGTACGAGTACTTCGGCAGTCTCCTTCAATGCTCCATGCAAGGAAACTCCGCATACCCAGCCTACTCTGGTGATGCCTCCCAATACGAGGTCCACAAGTAAGCCTTCCTCCTGCTTTCTGCCTCACTTCTCATTTCAGAAAATAAGACTAACAAACACTCCCCAGATTCATGAACCTCGACCCAAACGAAGTCGGCTACTTCATCACCCAAGTCGCCGACGCCGCCATGTCCTTCGGTGTCTCCGCCGACGACCTCGCCCCCGTCGGCATGGCCCTCAACTCCCTCTTCGGCTACCGCTGCGCCCCAGCAACCACCGTGATCCCCGCCCAAGGCGCTCAACTCCAGAGCATCTGCCAGGCCGAGGAGTGCCCTATCGCACCAAACTCGACCTGCGATGGTGTGCCTGAGAGTGTCGAGCCTGCTATGGCTGGTGGTGACAATGCCACTGCCACTGCTACGATGTCTGGAACCGCTGGCATGCCTACGAGCACTACTCCAGTTGTTGTTGGTAATGGCGCCAGTGCTGTCAGCATGAGCTTGCTCGCTGTCTTTGGTGGACTTGCTGCTCTCTGCTTGTAGGGGTTGATACGTTGCTGAAGACGACGAGGATATCTCTGGTCTATCTGGCATGTTCAATAAGGAGCGGATGGTGGTTGATATGAAAGTAGTTGTGGGAGCTGTATGATTAAGCAAACACCAAAACCAAGTCTACATACTATCAAATAATTAATACAGGCCATTATTGACATGGCTTCTACATATTCTCAAACAAATAGTCATCCTTATGTACGGCTCACACTATTGCCCGAACCGCTACATTACGAACCATTGAAGTGTGGAGATCTTCTGCTTGTACTGATGATAGCGGATAGTAAACAAAGCTGCTCAAAGTTGAAAACCAGCCTGAGGTGGCGACCAAGGCTACAATGTACCATCGCTGGCTTCTAAAGAGAAGCATATGTCGAGGAGCAGCAGGCGGTGTTGCTACATCAAGTTCTCGGTCGACGATGCAGCCATTATTTTGGGGGCTGCTGGATTGGAACTCGGCTTCTTGTTGATACACTGTAGCTACAACTACCTCCCTAGCTGTGTTTAACAGGGGCAAAAATACAAACCATCGCTTACAGTACAGTAATTAATTAGTGCCACATGTGACTAGCCTGGAATACCCCTTCGTAGTCTGCCACCGTCCAGCTGCAGTCTCTTGTGCATTAGCTGTTGGGCTAGGAAGTGCAATAATATTGTGGTCTAGGCCTTCAAACCTGCCACACGATATCGATCAGACGCATGGATGATGTGGCAGACCGTCCTGCGCCCACCCCGCTATCAGAACAATCCCAAAATCGAGCCACTAGGCACGCCCGCGCCAGCTTCAGGTGAAAGCACGTCTGCAACGTCGAGCTAGCGTTTATCTGTTAGCGATCCCGATATTTACCATTCGCTCTCAATATATCCGTTTTACAACGGATCTTTCCTGGAAGCAAGATCATGTCAAACCAATCCCCTTCCGATGAGGGCGACGGGCGTAAGCTTCTTGCGTGGCGATGTCGATAGCAGGACTCCCGATCGAGTCACTGTGTCCTCCCTCCGTCCGCTCTCTGCATATGCATATCTCGGATTGCGCATCTCAGCCGCAATGTATTAATTTGCAGTACATGGCCTTTTCCAGTCTTCAACAGGTGTGCTGCTGCAGCCTATCGCCTTGCAGTACTCTATCAGTGACCTGTGGGTCTCCTCAATCTTCATTGAAGGGGCGGTGGCCTATGTTCTCGCAGCCCAGCTCAGCGATTTCGTCCACTCGGCTTGGGGTCAGAGGGAGATCGCAATCATTGCATCAACGCTGCATATTACCAGCAATAATCTCAGGATCGAGTTCCAGTTCTCCAGAGTGCTTTGTCGCATTGGACTGATCAGAGTACTCCTTTTCGACCCGCATTCCTTCATCCTGCAAGCCGTCAGGAAACTTCTCTACCAGCGCCCGCATCTCTCTTCTTGCCCTGTACAGTGTTAGGATGTATCCACTACTAGGTGGAGTAACAACATACATCTCGCGAAACTTCGTCTCGTTCGGATAGAGTGCTGAGATCAGGAAATCATAGCGCCTGAAGCAGCAGTCAGTTTGTATCCACTTTCCTGTGAACTCCCACCTACAGAGCATACAACGCATTCCGGTCGTCCCAATCTGCGTGCGGTTCTGACATGCCCATCACCTTCTGATATTGCCTGAGATATGGACTTCCAAGACGATATCGTGGCGCCCTCCAGGGACCCAGATCCGCTTCATTATGACCCCAGAAAGCGCATGAGTCGAACATGATGATCTCCCCTGTATCTGCATCTAACATACAATTGCCAGGCCAGAGATCAGAGTGGATCAGACATGGTTGAATAGAACGGCCCCCTGACTCCAAAGGACGTAGAAGTCTTGGGATAACTTTGCTGCAAAGAGCACCAAAGAGATCGTCCAGTTCTTCGTCTGCGCCTTGAGTCTGCTTCTCATGGCCATACATAGTCTTCATAGCTTGTAAGAAGAACGCTTCCCAAGTATCCTGCCAGGTATTGTTGTTTGGGATATTGGCAAGATGTGTTGGTACGCCGAACCCGAATTTCCCAGTTGGGGACCGGCCCATACTGGGTCTGTGAACCCTTGAGACAATACTTACCATACCTACGACATCCGGCAGATCATCGATCATATCGCGAAATTCACATATGTAAAACCAAGTGTCAGGATCATCTTTGAATTGCCCAAAGCCCACGGGTGTGGGTACATTGTCTGGTGCGTAGGAGGCATAGACCGAGTCGGATTGGAAAGCACCTTCCATCATACGCCGACCAGGCTCGCCAGACTCGTACTATATCCATTGGTGAGTGAGGATGAGCTAAACATGTGAGCTGGATCGGACTGTTCGCGCGACACTGACCTTCATAAAGTAGGGTTTGAGCTCTCCATGCTTGAGCCTTGCGTCGATACGGAAAGTCTTACACCAAGCGCTTGCCCCGGAAGGCATGACAGAAAATACCTCAGATCCCTCCGGCAGTTCTAAAGCACCGAGTGAGTACGGTCTGGTCTGTACAGCTAGCTCAAGATAAACCTACTGGCTGAAACGTTGTCGTCCAGACGATTAATTACGATGGGGTTAGCTTCTCGTTCCCTTCTCAGCTTTTCAGCATATTCTTCGGCAGGATTCGTCGACATGGCTGAGTGGGAGGATATACGAGAGAAACTGGTGGAGGTGGAATGGCGTGGTGGTAGTAGAAGGAAATGGACGAGGAGCAGGCCGGAAGAGAGGATTCAGGCAGGTACTTGAGCAACAAGGAAAATCACCGCTTCAGTGATTGAAATGAATGGTGAATGGTGTAGGGCTGCTAATCATGCAGCTTCGTAGGACCACTCAGGTGATATCTCAGGGCTGTTTGCTTTTTCGGATCATGACGGCTCAGTGTGCAGATATGTGTGATTGGTGTGAGCACATCGGTTTGATTGGGCTGCTGCACCAGCTGCATGCATGTACAGTACAGTACTCGAGCTTCTGCCCGACCCACTGATTCGCTGCTAGCTTTCTTTGCACCACAGGTGACAAGCTGCGGTGCAGCGTCGCCTTTATGAGGATGGAGGAACAAACAGTTACCTGTGATGTTTTTGTGAGGGGCCATCACTACCTAGGTAGTGTCTCTGTTTCACGATTCCCGGGTAAGTCCTGTTTATGCCCGTGTACGTGTGGTGTAAGTGTACTACAGACGCTGGGAAAGCCTTTGCCTACCGGCCGTTAGGTAGTAGGTATATATATTCGTTCCCAGTGGCTCTGTACCGCGGCACCTTGGCCAGAGTGGAATCGCCATTGTACGGCTCGTTCCGCCGAGCTTTAATACCCACCCCCACCGCATTTTCCAGCTACGATAACCCCCCAAGACTACTGAAGGTTTCTATTGACCCAGATAATTACTAGGCAGGCCACGATTTGGTGATACCTGGCAGCAAACGCAGTGGACCCGCCCGAGCCTTAGAGCACAATAAGCACAGTGGTTTTGATCATCCTGCCTGATCAGAGGCTGAGTCTTACTGCAATTCTTGCCATGAACTGCTTTATTGCGCTTCGTTGCTTGTAACAAGAATCTCATACACCTTTGTGCGTGAGAAAAAGCTCAACTTTATCCACCCCATCCTCGCTCTAGGATGCAAAGCTACAGGACTATGTGAATACCCAAGTCATATTACGTATGCGACCTATAGTTCCTAGTTTGGCCCTGAGGCTGCGCTGCGCTGTGGTGCTAATCTGCTACACTGCCTACATACGGGATCCAACAGCAATCTTCTCTGCATCCATGCAAAAAATTTGAACCATGGTAAGTTTGATCTCGGCGGACTTCCACGTCGGTGACTTCGATTACAATGGTAACAGACCTCCAGAAGTGGATTGCGAAGACAAAAAATGTCATCCAAGCCCTCATCGTTCTTGTATCGCCAGTTTACTGCTCTTAGTCTGTTTGGTCGGAGGAGAGGGTCAAGCTTTTGAATCTTGATCACCGTCATGTGCGCAAGTTCGAGGATTCTTCTGAAAGTAATTATTGTACATTATGGAATGCCTTCGGTGTAGCTATTCCCTCGATCGAGAATACTTGGTTCTCCTCCCGGCGAGAGAAACACAAACCCGACATGAAAAGCTATCCCGTCTTCTCGGCTTTATGGAACGGCCCGATAAAGACCTTTCCACCCTTTCTGACCACCAAACATAAGGGTCGTATAAGTAGTTGACTGACCGCAAAATCGAGTTTTCATGATTGGCAAGAGGGCTTCGAGGGTGTACCCAAGGTCTTCTGGCTACGCGGGGATTCAGCGACAAGGAAGTCAACAGCCATGGCCCACATTATCAGGTATCTCGAAGATTCAGATGCCGAATGCTCCTTCTTTTCCTTCAAGCATAGCATCATAGGAAAACTCCACCGTTGCAGGACTTCTTTGCTCTCTTGCGTGGCAAATGGCTGCAGTAAACACTATTATCCATCGAAAGCTTCTCGGCATGAGCGAAGATGGAATCGCCATCGACCTGGCTGATCCTACCATTTTATGAAGGATCATCCTTTGTAACCTGACAACATTCTGACGTTAAGTCTGGCCTCTCCTACATGAATATATAAGTCAAGATACGAACGAAGCTTCCACATACGACCATAGACTGGTGAGAATTGGGCATCCCGTCCGCTCTGCCATACACAAGCACCAGATCGGCAGATTAGTAGTTGGGTGGGTGACCACCAGCGAATACCTGCTGTCGTATGTTTTTGGTTTTCTTTTGTGGGTTTTGCGGTTGAGAAATCCACTTTGATGCGTGTTGATACCCACTTCGCTGTATTGGGGATTAAGCGAGCGATCCTTGAAGACGAGAGACGATTCATTATAGATAGAGATTGCTGCGTTGAGAAGGGAGTGAATTTTTAGTATGTAATCTGCAGAATATGGACATTCTTATCAACTTGAGTTTCGGTGCTTTTCTTAGCCGCGGAAATTTATATTAAAGGACTGCGGGTGCGGGGTGGAGTTTGAACGCTTATTCCACCTCACCCAGGTTAATTACTAGCATCTGAATTATTGTTACTGGTTTCACGCTCGAATCTCTGAACAAGCCTTCCACAGCTATTATTATTATTATTCTCATTTACTCGATGATCTAAGTATCAACATACCGAAGCAGGACACCGTGAACCTTCCGGAATTTCCCAAATATTGATCCGACTTCCTCAAAGCACCGAACAAGTTGCACGTCCCTCTCCTGGCAACTCAACATCACCAGCTGGCAGACTACTCGCAATAATTTACAATTTCTCGAGCGCAGCGAAGCTTATCTCAATTAGCCAGTTATCGGGATCGGAGGTGATCGATTTATCCATCTCACCGTCGTAGGTCTCACCATTTCCCATTTCCTTCGATTTGACCGCAAAGTATACTCGAATTTCTCGCTCCTAAACACTCCTTTCCTGAACCTTTTCTATTTGATCCAGGGTACTCTTCATAGTGCTAACCTCTATAGTAGCCAAACAACACTCTAGATGTCTCAATGGATGGAAGGGGATGATCGCACCCAGGATCTCCACAGCAGATTGCCTCATTTGGCAGGGAATCAGATCAGAAAGGTGCAATTCCTTTCCAGCTGCACCAAACCCAAACGATAGATTGAAACGATTTCTAATCTGGTTCTTTTGGAGTTGCGATGCATCAAACGCGAAGAACAATAGAGCGAAGTAAATAATGAGCGCGATAAGCGACATCTTGCATCGCTCTGGTGGGGTCCACGCTAAAGCGGCCCGGAACTGGTGGGGTTCATGCGGTCGACGTCACTGTAAATTATTCCAACCCGACATCAGCCATCACCAGCTTCAACACCAGCTTCACAAACAACCTCCAATGCCACCAAAATGCCTTCACCAGACGAGATATTCGCCAATTGGCGCGGGATGATCGACAATGACTTCTCCAAGACCATTTCTCAAACCTTTGACCTCCCAGATCAAGACAATTACGTCTACAGAGCCGAAGCCTTCGCCATGACACTGCGCCAGATCCAAGGACAAATTGACACCGGCAAGCTGAAATACAAATACCAGTCCCACGGCCAACAAATCCAGGTAACTCTCTCCAGTACATTCTCCAACAGCAATCAACAAACTAACCCCAAGCCCGGTCCCCTCCACAGACATAAGCGCCTATACCTCCATCTTCTCCCCCACAACATCCACCTCCTCCGCCCTAACCGCCTTCCTCTCCAACGCAAAGAAATCCTCACCCCGCCAAACAGTCGCCCAATACTTACAATCCCGCCGGCTCTGCCCCTCCCCCTACGACAAACCCCCCAAATCAAAATCCCACATAAACCCCTACTACGACCTCTGGGCCTTCTCCTGCCACGAAACCTCCTTCCTAGGTCCCCTCCCGGACCCCAGCTATGCGCACCCCGCGAATGCAAAACATACGCATCCTATCCTACCGGTTTTTTTTCACCATTTTGGGTGTGTGGTGCCGAGTTATGAGGCGTTGTGGATTATCTCGCAGCTTGTGAAGGAGTCTGCTTTGACAGGAGGAGAGGGAGGAGGACAGGAAGGTGCTGATACTGGAGGGGTAATCGACATGGCGAGCGGAAACGGATACTGGACGTACATGCTCCGACGCATGCAGCTCCACGTCACAGCCGTCGATAACATGGCTAGCGAGTACCGCACAACATGGATCTCCGACACGATTGAATCCGACGGCGTCGAATACCTGAATAAGCACAACGGCGGTAAAGGCAAAGTTTTGTTGATGGTGTATCTGGTTACGAAGGGGACGTTTACGAAGAGGGTATTGAATGCGTATAAGGGCGATACGATTGTTGTTGTGGGCACGATGAATGAGAATCGTTTTACGGGCTTTGAGGACTGTACTGTGGAGGAGTACTTTGAGAGGGAGATGCAGAGGCAGGGGTGGGAATTGATTGTTAGGGTGCCGGTGCCGAGTTTTGCGGGGAAGGATGAGGGGATGTTTGTTTGGAAGAGGAAATCATAATTGCATCACAGACTCGTTAATATCCGAATGTGGGAGATGTGTAGTAGCTGGACGCTGTTGAACCCGAATTGGAGTGGATATTTCATGCCTCCTTTCTCCCACAATTCCATTGCTCTGTGACCGCAATGCGGCATCTACAACGAGAGGTGACTAGGAAGAGGTCATCGTATCTACCACTTCCTTTCAACCAGGAATACTCGAGGATCCTCAACACAAGTTGACGGTTTTCGACATACTTTACCTCGTGGTGTCGTCGATATGACCTAGTCATCGTCTGCATATCTACCCGATTGAAGTGCTGGTGGCGCAGTCTTTCAGTGCATCAGCGATATGTTAGAAGTTCGGCAAATTACAGTACCGAGTGCAATATGCCAATAAAGCTTGAATCGCACCACCATATTCGGTGAATATTCGCTTGTTGCTGTACCTGAAGCCCTAATTCTCTCTACTGCTTCCTTGATGACTGTTGTAAGCTAGGCAGATGTTGTACTAGTTGTTCCCAGAACCAGAATACTGAGTGGTCATTTCTAGCGTTGTGCGAACAATCTCCCTGACCGAATCATTGGTTGAGATAGCGCAGGTGGCGTCGATGTGTATCAGGACTGCTTTACTAAGTTTACTTTCCCAGCAGCAGTGGTTTTCTTTACTTTTCTGTTCTTCGTAGGCGGTTGGTATACTGAGGTCTTCGGTCGTTTGCGAGATAGAATGCAACGAATGTCGAGAATGGGTCTGCAAAGGACATGGGGTTATTTCCCAAGTCAGACTTCAGGGGGATGCTGCATATACCTCCACAAAGCTCTCGATTGTGAATTATACGAGGGTCGGCGCAGCCTCACGACTTCAGTGAACGTAATGAGTAGCGAGCAAGGAGTTCGTGATACATAGTTTTCTTACCAAGTCAACCTTACATGATCAAAAAGTATTGATCATATTGCCAATAGATCACATCTGGTCTTCAGCAACATGATTGCTGAATTGTTTCTCGTTTATTCACTGATACCTTCGTGCAGTGATTTGGAGGTGTCAAAACCTGCATCCCACGAAATGCAAGGCGTGCACAGCCTGGCAAGCCCGATTGATTCTCAACCAATCCGGATTTGATACGTATCTCAGGTGTGCCAAACATTGGGCGCCAACACCACAAGCACCCTGCCTGAAGTATGCTCAGCCCCCGCTGGATATTTGCTCAAACACCCGTACTTCGGATCCCCGCTTTCATTTCTCTCGCATTCTGCTTCTATGTATCCCTGAATGCAGAATATCTATGGCTCAAATCGGAGAGCTCTCCCTGGCAGCAGTGTCTGGCTCCCAGAAGAATGCATTGTCGGTCATCAGCCTGAACCTCGACTTCTCACTCATCAAATTCGAAGCCCCCAAAGAGTACGAGGATGTCGGAAATTGTCTCTCTGTCAAACGGAAGAAGGAAGCCGAGGACGGCCCTTTCCATGTCATCACTCGCAAATTGGAGGTCCTTTTCGTCCAAGATGACTTGCCGAAGGTCCCCCATCTCATGGAAGCGTATGGCAGACGAGCATCGGAGATTTCCAAGAACCGTAAATTCAACCCGAAAGGCTCCGCGGAACACGGAGCCTTCGCTCCCCACGTCGGTGCTGATGGCACAGGAATCTGGGCTGCTGCAACATCTGGAAAAGGGGCAATTGCGGTCCACCTCTTGGCTTGTATGCTAGCCTACATGTTCAAAGGACCAGAGGCCATATCAATATGGACCGAGCTCGTTGTGATTCGACAGCAGACCCTGAAAAGGCAGGTCCAAGGAGAAGCGTATAGCATTTCAGACGTCACTGCTTCTCAGATTAAGCTTGATAGAAAGGATCTGGCGGACTGGGATGCAAGCGCCAGGTAAGCATAGTCCACGTGTCAACAGGGGCATTTCTAAACAGTATAGGTCATGGCTACAAACGGCGGACGCAGCCCACTTCCGACAGCAAAGTCAATTGAAACTCATTGCCCAGAGCATCGAAAGATCGCTTTCTTCTGGACCCGATATCCACACCTGTGTCAAGGAAGCTTGGTATAAAGCCATGATAACATTGGACAAATTGGTGCAGGGAATGCCGCATGATGTCCAAGATCCGGAAGTCCTGCTTGGACTTTTAGCATGGCATATTTACCCAGATATGCACGTGGTTTCAGGTGTCAGCAAGATCATTGAACAAAACGATCCATTGGTTGTTCCAGGCGGCATCATTACTCTAGGTCTCCGAAGCACACCTATGCTGGGCAATCGAGGAATAACATGGTCCTTACCGCTATCACACCTCCGCTACTATGGCAAAGCCGTTCTTTCTACAGGTTGTATCGAGGAAGCGAATTCGCGAGTGCCATTTTCAAGTCTGCTTTTCGTCACACTTGGTTGCGTAACTCGAGGCTGGTGGAGAAAAGGCGAGGACACGGACAAACTATGCACTTTCATCCTGGAATTGTCAAGGCTCTTCGATACAAAGATTGCGTTTGCTGTGCGAATACCTCGCTGGCTTCAGCTGCTAGCTTGTGCCGCCCATCGATATAAGGGGACCATCGGTGCTGAACGAGATGACGCCGACAGACTTGTTGCATGGGGTCGACGACGAGCAACGAATTTCCTCGGTAACCCGAAAGTAAACTTACCGAGGCTCTTTAATCTCTCAGATCGTCGCGTTTTCGCTAAGACACTGAAGGTATGGCAGAATTATTCAGATATTGAGCAGAGAATTGTTTGGCTTCGGAAAAATCTCACTCAGGACATTGTGTTGGAGTTATCCATCGAGAATGCTCTTATACGCTATCGTAAAGATCCATTGAGCTCTTCTAGCCTCACTCCGGAGGAGAAAATCCAGCATGACAGTCATGACCATACGAAGCATCCCGATTTCAAACTGAAAAAGGGAACCAAGGGTATCGAATTTGCTTCCCTTGCTCCGAGAGTTGGCCAATCTGACTCTGGAACTCTCAACGCCCATAGACGCTGGGTATGCGCCTCTGAGGAGATCAGAGTCGTTACAACAGAAAGAAAATCAAAGGACCATTCTTGTCTTCCTCTCTCTAAGCACGCAACAAAATACATCTCTGATGAAGGGAATATGTACGAGGTTTGCCGGGTCTGGGACGTACCAGGAAAGGCTAGTATACTTTCGGCGGCTGCTCTCCGAGTGATCGAGAATACCAATACCGCTGAGACTTTCGGCTTGTATCGAACCTCAGCTGTGTCCAACGATCAGGCTGCGGGGATCTTGTCACTTGCAGAACAAGACTTCCAGATCAATAGTCCTGTAATCGTTCCTGAACGCGCACAAAACACTAAAGGCCCACTCGGTATTCCTTCATGTCAATTGCTAGAGCGAGGGGAATACGAGGACTCTCACGGTTGTCCTCAGAAATGGTACATTGACGAAGGTCCCAACCCGCAAAATTTCTGCAAATGGTCTCTGTGGTTTGGAAGTGAAGATGATATTGGAGTATATTCCAATTCAGAACACATGTCCGCAAAACCAGCAACCTCAGCGACAGCAACATGTCTAGATCCCTTGGAAGAAATGTACGATGCTCTCCCAGCCTTGAAAGAGCTCACCATCGACGAGATCATACATGCATTACGCAATGATGATGTCGATCCACAGCAACTAGGAGCCCATCTTTGCAAAAGCGAAGGCACATCTTCGTCCTCGTGGACTGTCAAATGTCAAGAGCAATTAGAGGCTCTTGAAACACTCTATATAGCATTCAAGTTGTATGAAGGTTTATCAGATGCTTTTGTTGATTTGCGCGTAACATCGCAACCAATATCCAAAGCTCGATGGGCCAGAGAGAAGGCCTCGGACGCAAGAGCATTTGCATGTATTGCTATGTTTGAACTCGGGACAGCTGACATCGATCCACTGGACCTTCTCGGAGTCACTGCCCTTTCGTTTGGGAATTCTCTTTATATTGTCGAGTACTTACTAAATGATCCATACGAAGCGCCAAAACGTGCTGGCATCACCAGGACTGTCGGAAATATTGGCAGACCAGGCTTAGCATTTCTGGTCTCCCCAAAGCATTTAGAGATTAAGAAAGCGGACTATAGTACCTGGAAACAGGTAAACCATGCGGATTTCGACGGCAAGATCGAGAAGAACTTCGAAGAGACTTCGTTTCATCTTCGATTCACCGGATATGAGTCTGCACTCAATGTCAGAGACCACGGACTCTACGACAAGGAGGTATTTGTTCTACAGGCGGTTATCCAAGCATTCGACAATAGCAACTGGGTGGCAGACGTTGATCTCGTTAGTGTAATGACTGGCCAAACCGAGCAAAGTTTTTGCACACGACTCAAAAAGTGCGACCACGCGGATGTAGAGGACAGCCGTGAAGATTTCGAACCGATCACCTCAATTGATAGTTGGGACGAACTCCTTGATGCACCAGACAATGCTTTTGTGGTTCGCGCAGGCGGCAACTGGATCGCGAGGCTTGCCATTGCCGCTGTAATGGCGCAGCAATTGAGGCCATTCTTCCTTGCACCCAACAAGATCTGTTGGCAGTGCATTGAACAGACAGGGATGCTCGCAAGACATAGATGTGTAGTAATATGTTGATACTGGGATGCCCACGAGGCGCTGGAAGTATTTCGGCTGGTGCAATCAAGCTCTTGCGGTAGGCGCACTTTTGACTGACAGGTATAACATATTTATTCATTCGAACGAAGTTCCTCCAAAAAACTGGTAAAGGTGTGATTAAGTCGCTGTGGGAACTAAGGGCCAGAATATTACAGGGGAGCAGTTCAGACCGAGTGACCCTTCCACGATTTCATTCAATCATGTGATTTTATTGGAATTCTTCTTCCAGCTTCCAGCATATTATATTACTTACGGAAGTAAAGGCCAAACTCGTCTAAGCCAGCCACACACTTTCTGAAACTTCTCAGGACAAATTCCCCATCTCTCCGCCACAACCCTAACCTTCTCCTCCTTCCCCGGATTCACAACCTCTCTAACCTGTCTCCAATCCTCCGCGCGAGAAAATCTCGCCGCCGTAGCATAGAAAGCACATCGAGAACTGTACTTCCCAATCATATACACATAGACTAGAACATGATGTAGAGACTGGAAGAGTAGAGGTTGGGAGCAGATGTCGTAGCCATCATGTCTAGCTCGACCTATCGCGAAGAAGACATCCGATTCTTCACTGAGCTTTTCGACTGTGGTTGTGGCTTCCAAGAGTTCTTGTTTCTCTTCGTGGAGGCGGGAGATGTGCCACGAAGCAGGTGTTTGGCGAGCGAGGCCGAGGGCGCGGTACCAGGGCTTGAGAACAAATGTGATCGAGAAGGGCATTGTTGTTGTCTGTTGGCTTTTGTTTTGGTGTTGCTTCATGTTCGTTCTTGAAAGAGTCTTTGGGGGTTTGTTCTTGAGAGGAACGCACACTGGAAAAGGAAAGTCGCGAACGGCTTCCGAGCTCTGTTTCTGTGACTCTGCTTAGTCTTTATTCGTGTTTCATGTTTTGTTGGAGAGTTGCAATTAGGAAGTGCCTTTTCCTACGTTTCCATTGGATCAGCATGTTCATCCGACATCAGTCATTGTAGTGCAACTGTGGTATCTCCGAAGAAGAAAGTAAACAAAGGAAGAAAGACATACTTGAAGGCGTTCTTGTTTCGCAGACGGGCACGATGCTACGAAGTCATCTCAATCTTAAGGGCAGAGCATTTTACTTCAGTAGGTGAGACCTTGTTCGAGATAGGCTTCGTGGTGGCCTTTATGAAGATGGAGAATTTCTATGTAGATGGAGGCGTGGAAGGGGCTAAGCGAGGCGCTAGTGCAAATGAGTTTAGGCAACTGAGGGCCGAATGACTGTAAATGAATGTAGTAGCGTGAATGTCGAAAAATTCACTGCGTTGTCACGGATCCAGGGTATTGATTGTGTTCTTCTTGCTTCAAATGTTTTTCTATATCTTTCACTGCGAGTCCGTTTCGCGTGCACAGATACATCTACTTTGTTCTTGTTTTGATCTGCCAGTGGAGATGATGCGTTTTGTGTATAAGCTGGCAGTTTCGTTGAAGGAAGCATGTCTGATGCACTTGCTTGAAGGAATCGTTATTTGTATGATGTTTGAATTAATCATAACCTCTTATGGCCTCTTTCTCTTTAGAAATGTTTGATCATATAGTTTAAGTCATGTAGCGGACAGTGTTCTTAGTAGTGTATACAGTATACTTAGTATTCCCCACTCTAGTGATATAGGACTGTTTTGAAAAATACGGAGTAATATAAGACTATTCCGGAAGATATGGAGTAATATTTAGTTAGTATCTTAATACTAAATCTCACTGCGTAGTATACGGAAATACTAAAGCGGGGTAATTGTAAGGTAAAACGTGACCTTTTATTACTTTAAAGTCACGAGAATTAAGATTAGCTCTCTAATTTAGGGTTAGTGTAGTATCGTTTTAGTATTCTAGTATATCCTCGTATAATATAGTATTATTATTTCCCCTACTAATACGTGTAGTCTTAGAAATACGGTACGGAGTACGTGTCAGACCTCCCGAATACGGAGCTAGTAATACCTAAACTGCACTACTGGGAACACTGGCAGCGGAATCATCATACAGGAGGTGCAGAGGATGCTTTCTATCCTCCTTTTAGGCAAGCAGCCAGATATTGACACATCAGTCAAACCTGAAGTCTCAACGCGAAGGATGGATTACACTGTGTATGTTTTGCCCAAAGAAACCTCGGGTTGCAGGTTTTGCATGTCAGCTCCCAACTGACATGATGCTGGACAACGAAACTGCTGCGTCTTGGCTCAGCAGGCTCATTCTAGATGCTCCTCCATCTTCTCTGGCTACACTCATGGGCAGGAGCTGCTTAATATAAGTACCACCTTGGCCCTGAGCAAAGGTCTCTTGCCAAAGGAAAGCAGCTACATGGCAAGTCCGGAGCGCCTTCTGTCTCTTCCCAATTCGACTTCGGAAATATCCTCATCGTACTCTCAAAATATAGAGGTTCCATACCCAAACCAAACGATAGTAAAAACCATGGAGGAGACCAGTGCACCAAGTTCAAGTACAAAAGATCCCCTCACGACCAATACTCCACCTCCACTTCGGACCGGCGAAGACGAACCTCGTAATCTCCCTATCATGATGCCTTCCACTCAACGTATGGGTACACCTACCACTCCGAACCCATCCACGACCGATACCCCTCGGAAAGCCAAGGTCTCACCCGAAGTCTCTGCTGTCAATATCGACCATCAGAGCAAAATTTCTGGCACTGGTAAGTCTAACTCAGACACCTTCGAGATTTTGTCTCCCGAAGCTACCCACGTTGCGACTTCGACTGTCCCACAAGCTTCCATCGAAAAGTCCACCGACAAGCCAATCGTCCTTGGCATCTACGGCGTCTCGGGCTGCGGCAAGTCTTACTTGCTCAAGCAGCTTAAGCAGATTCTAAGAGAGATACACTATACTTTCTATAATGGCTCGGCAGTGCTCGAAAAGGTTACTCCTGGAGGACTTGACGAGTTCGAGAAGCTCGACAAGAAGGAGAAGGAGAGACACCGCACGCTAGCAATCGAAACGATCCGAAACGAGTGCCTGGCGAGCGGGAAATTGGGTGTCGTCGCTGGGCACTACATGTTCTGGAAAGTCAAAAAGGAGGATGAGAGCACGGGGAAGGCAGATTATGTGTGGACCCAGGGCGATGCGGAGACACTCACTCATATCCTGTACCTGGATGTTCCAACCGACATTATTCTGCAGCAGTGTCGTGACGATAAAGAGCGAAAAAGAGCCAAGCTCCCAGAAAACCACTTGCAAACATGGCAGATCAAGGAGAGAGCCGCTCTGAAGAAAGTCTGCTCCGAGCATGGCATCTTATTCTCAGTTTTGACTCGCGATGAACAGCTTCCTGCTAGAGCCGCGAACCTCCTACGCGACTTCGAAGAGCACACTGAGGATTTGAACCTGTCTCGTGCAGTAGACATGCTGAATACGGCTATTGGCAGTGACAGCGGAAAACTGGAGACTATGCTTGTCTTGGATGCCGACCGAACTCTCTGCGCTGTAGACGCTGGCGAGATGTTCTGGACTGAGCTTGGCCGTACCGATCATTCATTAAAGGACTTGTTCAGCAGCCCGATGCAGTACACTCATAATGCATTCCGGCAAGCTTCCCTGTTGTATGAATAGGCCACGGATGACGCCAAGTTCACTTCCATCTGCCGGGTCGTGGCTTCGAGAGTCAAGATACACCCCGAGTTCGTCAAACTGCTCCGTCGGATCGCACCCTATTCTCATGTCAGTGCTGTACTGCTCACTCGTGGTCTCCGTCTCATTTGGGAAATGGTGCTTCAAGAAGCAGGCTTGTTGACACCATCAAAGTCATTGGGGGAGGTCGACTTGACAATGGCTATGTCGTGACCGCCGAAGTCAAAGCCGCCCTCGTCAAACAACTGCGCGAAAAGCACAACATATACGTTTGGGCATTCGGAGACAGTCCTCTTGACTTGCCGATGTTGAAGGAGGCTGACGAAGCCATTGTCGTTGTTGGTGAGGCGGGTTAGCGAAGCAAAAATATGGACAAGAAGCTCAGCAATGCCATTGAGAAGGAAGGGCTCGTGGCACGACAAGTCTTGCTTCCAAAATTCGCGACTCCTCGTCTTGATACAGCAGAACTCCCGGCCCTTGAACTTTCCGAGGCCATGAAATCGATGTTGCGCCGTCGCGAACCTCTGACAGTTCTCTACGCTTCTCCCTCCGCTGCTCAACTTCTTCAAACACCAATGCGCAATGCAGAAAATGAAGGTATCACACTCCAAGCCGCTCACGAGCGAGTCGGATGGTTCTTGGCGACAGAACTCGTGACTGAAGCCATCGGCTTGGAGGAATATCCCATCCCTCACGTCCAAGGCAGCTCTACTGCGGGTTATCGTCTTCTGCAAGAGAGAAACACCACGATCGTTGCCCTCATGCGTGGTGGTGACCCTATGGCAAGAGGTGTTCATAAAGCCTTTCCCTCTGCAATGTTCGTCCACGCCAACGCAGCATCAGACTGGACACCCGAGCATCTTGAAACCCAGAAGACCATCCTACTGGTCGACTCAGTCATCAACAGTGGTACCTCAATCGTAGAGTGTGTGAAGCGAATTAAGCGGCTCGGATCTGATGCCAGGATTATGGTTGTGACGGGTGTTGCGCAGAAGGGCTCTGTTGCTGAGAATGGGCCGTTGGCGAGGGCTGGTAGTGATGGATTGACAATTGTGGCATTGAGGTTGAGTGAAAATAAGTACACTGGACAGGGCGGGACTGATACGCGCAACCGTCTGTTAAATACTACGCGCCTTGACTGAGTGTTTGGAGGAAAGAGAAATTGTGCGGGGTAACGTGTGGAGTGGTCGGTTTTGTTTGTTGTTTTCGGTTACGAGCGATGGGCGTTTTGGATTTTTGCGCAGGGCGAGAACTTTCAGCTAGACGTACGATAGATGAGACAATGTAAAGAGAGCATACTATGAGAAGTTAGCATTTGAAATATCTAAATTGTACCCTCCATTAGACTTTGAATGGATCCCTTTGGATCGAACAGGCTGTGCTGAAATTGTAAGACCAAGGGTTCACATCCCGGTCAGTACTTGACATTGTCCTTTCGTCTCTACCTTCCATCGGTGTTCTGAAAGTGTCGATGCCGACAATACCCGTCCATGTTAAGCATGACGACGAGATGCCTTGGCTCGCTGGAATCAGCCTCACAAGCAGCCACAAGTCTGACATCTTGGCAAATGTATACGTCAGCCAACTGTTGTCCCAAATAGGAAATGCGGGAAGAGTGGGCATAGGGAGCCACTTACGCGAGACCATACACAGCATCAGACGAGAGGGATCAAGATATCTATCTCTTGGCTTGCCGTTATTAGCATGTAAACTTCATTCTGCACTTCAGCCTTACAAATACTGGTCAGCTAATCCCATATGTCCACGGAGTTTAGAGCTTTGAACTCGCCCTACCATCAAGAAGTCACCCATTGTATCTGCCAGAAATCCTCTATATAACCATCAGTTTCTGCTATTTTCCAGCATCTTCCGAGCATGCAGAATCCATCAAGTCTTCTATTCCTACACATTCACCACAATGCATTTCTTCGTCCACCAAGCAGTTCTGCTCACCAGCCATTTCGTCCTCATTTCTTCCGTGAAAGCAACACCCAGCAAAGATGTTACCAAATGTCTGAAGTTCCATAAAGTCCCCTTCGTCATCAGCAACTCTCGAAACTGGACAAGCTACACAACTCCGCATAACCTTCGCTTGGTCTACGAGCCAGCCGTCATCACCATCCCAGAAACAGCTCAGGACGTCAGTGCGTCTGTCACTTGTGCGGTGAAGGCGAGGCTCAAGGTGCAACCAAAAGGGGGTGGCCATTCTTACGCGAGTTACTCTAGTGGTGGCAGAGATGGCAGTTTGATTGTTGATATGGAGAGGTTCGATTTGGTGGAGGTTGATCGGGGTAAGTGTTCTCAACAAGATTGCGTAGGTGGTTCTTGGAACTGATGTGTATCTAGCTACCTTCATTGCCAAGATTGGCGCTGGACAGAGACTTGGTAATGTAGCAACCGAGTTATACGCTCAAGGACAGCGTGCAATTCCGCATGGTGTCTGTCCAGGTGTTGGTATTGCCGGACATGCATTACATGGCGGGTGGGGATTTGCTGCTAGATATTGGGGATATACTCTCGATACAATCGTCGGCTTAGATGTTGTTCTTGGTACGTCCCGTCCCTCTTTGAATCTACTTGGACAAGGCGTTGATCGTAAATCAGCAAATGGTGCACAAGTCTATACTTCATCTACAAGCTATCCTGACCTCTTCTGGGCCATGAGAGGCGCTGGAGAAAGTTTCGGCATCGCAACCTACCTCTATGTCCAGACACAGCCCGCACCACCATCAGTCGTTCTATTCACCTCGAACCTATCTGCTTCATGGCCAGACATCGAAACCGTTACATCAGCCTTCGAGGATGTTCAAACCCTCATTCTCACATCACCACTCATCACACCGAACATGACATTCGGCTTCAACACCGACACCAGAGGAACTCTCAGCATCAGCGGCTCCTGCATCGGCTGCAACGCCCACACATTCAACACCACCGTCCTCCCCGCCCTCCTCTCAGGCTTCAAGCCCAACACACCCATCATCCAAACAATTCCCTGGCTCGAAAGCCTCGCCGCAGTCGCCGGCCAGCTGGGTTTGCCCTTACAGCAACCGCTCGGCCATGAATACAACGTCCGCTCCAACTTCTACGTCAAATCGCTCATGACCAAGAACGCACACCCATTGACCCCAACCGCCATTCGTAGTTTCTTCTCTTACATCCTCGCACACCCGAACACACCACTCCGCAGCGTCATCAACCTCTACGGCGGCCCAGGCTCAGCCATCAACACCCCACCATCAAACTCAACAGCCTTCGCTCACCGAGACGCCATGTGGGTATTTGAGAGTTTCGGCATCAGCATCAGCACCACAAACACTTCCAATCCTACCGAATCACCGTCCTCAAATTTCGATCCGAACACTATCGCTCTGGTAGAAGGCCTTAATGCCGCCGTCGAAGATGCCCAGCCTGATGGTGACTTCTCCGCTTATTTGAACTACATCGATCCGGAGCTCGATGCGACGACGGCTGCTAGGTTGTATTATGAGGCCGAGACGTACAATAGGCTGTTAGAGCTGAAGAGGGAGTTTGATCCGGGGTTCGTGTTTTGGAATCCGCAGGCGGTGGGGAATTCTCTGGCTTTAGATTTCACTCAGGAGTAGATGTATAATTGACATAATTAGGTCTGCGGTTTTATGTTTGTGTCATACTACTGCTTTTCCTTTGGAATGAAATGAAAAGGAGAGTATGTGGTGAAAAGAGACTTACATACTGCGATCATCGTCACCTCACCTCACTTTTAGTGCACTGGATAGTAGAGATGAGATGAGATGAGATCAGATCCCAGCTGTGCGTCAATCGCACTCATTCTTCCTCTCTCCCTAAAATGACACCCCTCGCTAGCAAGAGTACACAACCAGATAAGCGAATCTGCAACTACAACCGGGACACCGGCCTGAAATAGGCGTGAGCCCGGTGCCGTTGTTCGTTTTTTTGTTTGTTTACTCGTCACTTGTGTATAACGAACTGTGGATCGAACAGTTTAGTTTGGTATCGAAGGCGTAATAAACCTATTCGATCAGGTTCGTAGATTAGAACCTCGCACCCATCGCAGTGTTGAGTCTCCAACTGAGCCTTGCTGTCTTTTTTTTCTCTCTCTGTTTTTCTTCTTCCATTTTGTGATTTGTTTTGCTACTGTTGCAAATCGAAGAGTAATAGCACCGATTATTGCAGTCTGTGGCCTGACTGTCCATTCTTGCCAGATAGGATGTGCGGATGATAGATGATGGCTTAGAGATTTTTGAAGCTGGTACATAACAAGTGGGGGGTTTTTTGGGTTTTAAAACATTGTTTACCACGGCTGAGATAAGCGAGGATTTTCTGGGTATTCCATATTGCCTTGCCTTGCATCGCTCTTAGAAATAACCGAAGCTAGTCAAGACCGGCAGGCCAGAACTTGCCTAGTTTCATTCGCTCTTGATCCTCACGACTTTGTCTTTGCTGTCCTCTAAATTCACAAACAAGCTCAGTCCAGTCTCGACAATCATCATGGTGGGTGCATGCATGCATTACTATTAAGTCCAGCCAGACTTCCTCTCTCAACCGGTACTGCTCTTCATTTCTTCCGAAGTTCCTTCTACGATACAGCTTCTCCCTTCCCTTGCTATACACCTAGTCCAAGAACGCCGATCGCCTCGCCTTGCCTCGAATTGCACCTTCCTGCTGTACTCTTACACATCGAGACCAAAGTGACCATTTCGCCTAGGCATGCCTAATGCCTCCCAGATACACCACCTCTTGAACGCCGTCCGCTGAAATGCTCACGCAATCATGTCTATTCCGCTTGTGCTGTAGTTGCGACGTACCAAGCAATCAGTATCGAAATCCAGATTCTCGAATCGGCCACGATTCCCGTCCTGGAATAGCCTCGCGAAGCCATCCCTGCCATTCTGTCGTTGTCTGTTCTCAATCATCCAACCTCAATGCACCTCAGATATGGCAATGATCATAACTCGTATACCCATTCCCATCCGTCCAATCCGTCAACCGCTCCAAAACCAACGGCCCAATCCCCCTATTCGTCTTCGCAAACACCGTATCATACGGATGCAAATCCATGCCATAGTACCTCCCATGCACCAGCACATCGCCATTCTGCTGACACTCGTTCTCGTAATTCTTACTGCTGTGGAACGCATACATCATAGCATCGACCTTGTACCCCGCGGCCTGGATCAAGCCCGTCGCATACACCTCGATCGCTACCGCGTCCCAGTATTCATGCGGGCAGGAATTGATCCCTGGTGCTGTCATGGCGGGAACGGGCGTTACGGGGTCGAGGACGTAGGGGCCGAGGATCTCTTTGTATTTCTTGACGAGGTCGGCGGAGGGGAAGAGGAGGAGTTCGATGGTGGTGCGGTCGTAGGCCCAGATCATCGATTGGATGTGGTTTCGGATGTTGCAGTTCATGGTCATTCCCACCAGCTAGTATCGTCAGCGCATCTGTCCCTAGAAAGCGAAAAAGAAAAGCCGGAAGAAACGTACCTTGGTATCTTCAGTGATCTTGCTCAAATACATGTCACTCCAGCATCCCTGCGACCAGTATGGCAGAAACGGTCCCCGAATACTGGCATTCATGGTGATGTACTTCTTGTACTTCTTATACAAATCATTCGTCGTCAAAACCTCCGCAAAGGCTCCCAAATCATAGCACTTATTCTCGCGATGTATCGACCTAATGTTCCCTGCTTCCGGCAATAATTTATCTGCGTCCGTGTCGCCATTGAAAATGAACAAGAAGTCCGCGGCATTGTGCAGCGCGTGCTTGATGTAGAATTGTAGATTCTTGCGCGCGAGCTCCGTCTCGAAGTATGCGTAGAGGATCAGTGGTCGCTCGGAGACGTACTCGGTATCATTGGCATTTAGGACTTGGTCTTCGAAGGGAGGATATTTAGGAGGTGTCGATTTTGCGACGGGGATGGGTCCGATGTTCTTGTCTGGCTGTCCGAGGTGATCTAGAGGCTGGTCCTGTACAAAGCTGTCAGTTGGTTTCTGCTCGTCTGATCTGCTCTTGGGTATCGCGGGGTTCCGATCGCAAATTGTGCTGCGACGGGGGGAAGATCGGAGGCACGTACGTCGAGAGTGATTGTGAATGGCTTCAAGTTCACTCCTAGGGATACAAGTGACCAGATCAGGAAGAGTGCGCAGAGCGCTCCTATCCATGGTAGCCGCGCCCTTGTCTGGTTGTTGGAGAGGAACTGCATGGCTGACGCTGGAAACGAGTGTGGGTGCGATAGAGCTGGAGATGACGATGCGACGATTCCATTCAATCTCGTTCGTGCGAGGTTGAAGGAGATGTGCGCTGTCGTGAGGGAGGGATGCGGCAGAGAGAGGGAGGAAGTGAGGTGAGAGGTGAGAAAGGTGAGGTGAGGTCGTGAAGGAGGTAAAGTGCGGCGAGGCAAGTAAGGAGTTACGAAGTATGAGCCTTGGTGGCTTGGGATAGGCTTGATTGGGGCTGTGGTTGGGCTTGGGCTTGGGGCACTAAAGAAAAGAAGGGGAGAATGCCCACTGGATTTTGCTACCAAAAAGCGGGGAGATCTGAATACGATGTGATAAGGCTGTGGCAGTAAAGACTGGATTGTACTTTCAAAGCGACCCATATCAGCTTTATTTGCCCGCTCACAATCCCCTTGCTGCGTTCAAATATGGATCGTTACGAGGCATGTCTTAAATTTTGTCCTCTTCTCCACAAGGGAGAATTCCAACGGAGAACCGGTTGAGTATGATTGGCCATGTACACAAAGCATAATACTCAAATGAGTTTACGAACTCTGTTGACCCTTTTCAGTCTCAACCGTAGCATTTGTACATACATAAAGCATAAAGTCATCCTCATGCAAACAGAATATGAGACGTCGATTACATCCAATACTCAGTGACTGTTATAATCATCGAGTCGAGCTCAGTACGCAAACTCTCGTCTATTGGACCACATCTCCTGGCACATGTGCATAAGGTCGGCAACGCTACACGACATCACGGATATGTACAGCAGTAATTTCAAACACGGTCTCTTTCCCAATCGAGGAGGGGACGAGCTTCAGACTACCCAATCAGAAAGATCAATGGAAATCAAGCTCCAGCAAATGGGTCTCTCGGGGTTTTGATCCAGGTAAATATCCCTTCGAACCACTTCTCGGTTGATCGGAGTTGATATTATTTTCGATGCCACGGAGATGGGAAATATGCGGGTACTTATCTCGTGTTGCACCTCTCTGGTTCCGTAGGTAGCATACGGCAAAGGCGTCGTTCCTGCCCCTGAGGGGTGCATCCGCATTCCAGTGTTCTCATCGTATTTTCTTTCACTTCTCTTGTTTCAAACATTCCCATCTCAACAGATGTGAACAATGATTTGCTCTCCTAACTCACTTCTCTCGTGCTTGTGGCATCTCGAAAAACTACCAGTAGCTTCATTGAATCCACAATTGCGGCATCTCCGCCGTTAGCTAAGGTAGTTAGCACAATTTTAGCCAAGACCCCTATCCTGTCCCCAACCATTAACCCTGTAGAACGTTCCGCATTTAGCAACGTTCGCATGCAAGTGAGCCGGGGACATTGTGTGGATGTGATTGGCTGAGTTGCTTTGAGAAGGATGGAAGCTTTTGTGGTGGAAGCCCCGCGTCTACAGATCTGGGAAAGAAGAGCCATGGCTTCTTCAAATTGGAGTACTTGAGATGATGGGGCCTACGGGCATTTGTCTTGGAACGCTGGAACGGGCCTTGTTCATCAAGGGAGGAGAATGGGACAGAATCAGGGATGAGAAAGGGATGCCAGAGACATGGAATGAAAAGAGGGAAAGTACTGATGATGAAATGCTTAACATGTTTAAGGCTTTAAACTCTTGTCCAAGTTCGATTCCTGGCGACTTCAGGTGGAATCTTCTCAACGCGGAGCGGAATACAGCCAATAGCTTCTAGCAAGGACTCGGAGTGCCACGGGTAGGTGATATGAATGTCTGTCATGTGCGAAGATGGAGAAGTGCGCGACGAAGAACGCCAAGGCCAGGAGAACTTCGAGGATATACTTCATGTGGGGTCAAGAAGCGCCGAGTAGTACGGAACCTAGCCAGTAAGGAAGGAAAACAGACAGCTATATACTTTGAAGAAACATACTGTATTCGTAACGAGACTAGGCGCTCGTCGTCACCATCTAGGCTTCTAGATTAGGCCATAGTCCATTGTCTAGGAGAATCAGCAGGTAGCAGGCAACGCTGTGGTATGTGGAATTGCTCTGGTGAGAGTCTAAATGCATTTCATGGTTCTACAATGATCTGAAAGACACGATTGCTAGTCGAGGTAGATCAGAAACACCATGCGGAAGCTCACAGGTCTGTCCCTGCTCCTGAACCAAAAATGCCAACACACAAACAATTGATATTCAGGCACCAAACTCTCACTCACAGCTTGCGAGAATAAACGAGAAGATCGCATGGCATCAACTGGGAACATCCATCTTCCACACCGCAACAACAATGAAGAAGAAACAGTCGTGTCACGATGACTCTTCCATCCAACAGTACCAATTCCTCACTAAACTCCGAGCTCCCACCTCGTGATTCGACATCTTGACATCCTCTGACAAAGCTTCCACGCGTTTCATCTCCATCTCAATCCTTGGCAGAGCAATCTGACCATTAAGAAAAGACCCGACTGAGATTCAGATGAAGCTAAAACGCGGAAGGCTGAACGAAGTGAGATAAACGATAGGAAGACAAGAGACGAGAAGAAGACTGAAGAGACACGAATTGAGGCTGTGCAGAACTGCAGGTGATAGCATGCTTGGCGTAACTGTGGAAGAAGAATAGAACTAAGTAATGAATCCCCTCAATGCCGACGAATTGCCAAGAGGTGACGACGACGACGACAGCAAAGACGGGAGATTTGTTGACTTTGCCACGGGGTAATAAGATAGAGGATTATGAATTAAGGAGGGATTATATGGGATGCCTAATGAGAGGAGAACCTTGGTGGATTCTAGTCCAAGCAAAAACATATATATGCAGAGCAGACACGCAGACCAAATGGGACGGAAAGCAATTATTATCTTGAATTTTGAGTTGACTTGATTGAATGATCAAGAGTTCAAAGAGATCAGTTGAGTTTTGTAGCGACAAGACCCCTAAAATCCAGGCGCATGACGCGAATGCCAATGCCGCTCCAGGCCAAGCAGAAGCCGAAGCCGCGAGGCAAAGACGGCCGCGCTGAAGTTCCACCTCCACCTCTACCGCTGCGCCGCAATACTACGAATAACACCAACAATCCGCAAATCAACAACAACAACAAAAACAATAACAACACCACTGCCGCCTTCTCCTCCACAGTCTTCTATTCTGTCACCTACACACCACTCAATCTTCCTGGCAAACCCGCAGCCATGAAGGCCATGAAGAGTATGGGCATGAATCGCATGCTGGGTTCCATTCGGCGCAGACGTAAGTAAGCCAACAAAGACTTCAGTCTTCCGGCGGCAGCCAGCACATCACAACACAACGCGCATACTAACTTCCTCGCAGCCAATAACGAAGTCGTCGATACTTCACCAGAAACCCAACTCGATACGCCAGAAGCAAATGCGACGAGGAACGTGGTAGGTGGTCGGAGGTCCCTCCGTACTTGAATCAGGCTGATTGTTCCCAGCGACTGTTCTGTGAATCTGGTGGACCAAATGGCTCGGTATGTTTTGGCATAAAATAATAGCAGATGACATATCTGACAATATACCAGGGCGAAGAAGTTCTATACCTTCCTACCATTGTCGAAGCTTGCGAATCTTCCCCATCCGCTGCCAAAGAGGCTTCCTACGTGATCCGAAAGTTCCTCTCGAAAGACAACTTCTCCAAACCATACGTTCAATACAATGGCATCATGCTTATTCGTATTTTGGCCGATAACCCGGGCAAGACATTTACAAGGAATATCGATGCGAAGTTTGTGCAGGTAGTCAAAGAGCTATTGCGGATGGGAAGAGATCCAAGTGTCAAGCAGATATTGATGGAGACTCTGGATACGTTCGGACGGGAAAAGGCGAATGATGAGGGATTAGCACTGTTGAATGAGATGTGGAAAAAGGAGCATGAGAAGATGGTCAAGATACATGTTTGTGCCATGCCCGAATCTGCCAACTCTTCTAACAAACCCAGGGCCCAGCCGGACCACGAACGTTGAACGCACCCCCGTTCCAAGGAAACGAACAGAATTACTTCTCACGAAATCACCACAGTCGCCGACTTCCTCAACCACACGAGCTGAGCTCCAGAATTGAAGAAGCGCGCACATCCGCCGGCCTACTCTCCCAAGTCGTACAAAGTACCCCGCCATCCGAAATCATACAAAACGAACTCGTCCGCGAATTTGCAGATCGTTGTCAGAGTGCAAGCAGGAGTATCCAAGCCTACATGATTGCCGAGAACCCCTCTCCAGATAACGATACAATGGAAACGCTCATCGAGACGAACGAACAACTAAACAAAGCCATGAACCAACACCAGCGCGCAATTCTCAGCGCCCGCAAAGCAGCAGGACTAGGGAACGGAGAACCAACACCTCCACCAAGACCTGATGCTGGTTTTGCCCCTCCTCCCGGCCCACCACCAGGACGAACCGGTTCTGGCTTTGCGGCGCCTCCCGGTCCACCACCTACCCTCTCCAATCCCCCTCCTCGCAAAGCAGTCAAGAACCAGCCGCCCATCCCACCACCAGGCGACTACGCGCCCACCGGCTCCGACGACGAGAACCCCTTCTCAGATCCCAAAACCTCCACAACACGCACACACAACCCTCCCTTCCCCAAAGACGAACCATCCTCCAACACAGGACAGTTCAACGACCGCCTCGGTATCGAACCGTACCATCCTGGCTTCAAGGAGACGCCGAGTTATATGGGGAGACAGGATAGCTCGATGGGGAAGGTTACAATGCATGCTGCTGTTCCCGAGACGCCTAATGAGGATGATGAGGATAGGAGGGCGGGGTACGGTGTCCAGCCTGGGACGAAGGAGCCTGTCTATCGATATTAGGTGGTAGGAAATATGTCAGTGCAGTGGGACGTGACGGACGAGTAGATTGATGACTGATGGGTGGATGAGTTCTCTTCTTGTGGATGTTTATATTTGCGTAGGCTGGATTAGTCGTCTTAGGCTCTTGGATCGAAGGATCGGGGACTTGAAGCTTCGAAGGATTGAAGAGATCATGAAGGAAGCGGAAGCAAGGAAGAGTGATAGCAAGCAAGCAAGCGATATCGACAAATTTTTGATACCAATGAATGGAATTTGCAGATGCAATCATACAATATATTCTCTTCATTCTCACCACCACCCGTCCACTCCTGTTTTTTCCGATGAATCTTACCCTTCATTTGGCGCTCGCTCTAGATGTGACGGAAATAGTGAGCTGGAGCTGGGCTGGAGAAGCGCTGTTGCTCTCGCTTAAAATCGCCTTGGATCCGTACTGTATCTCTGCGCAGATCCACAGAGACTGAAACTGAAGTCTGGAGACGAAGACTGAAGATGAAGACCAGAGACGAAGACTAAGAGACGAAAAAGAAAAGAAAGCTTTCCCCTCGCGATCAAACCCAAAACAACAAGCTGAGCAGTAATTGTGACAACAGAAATATCTCGTTTACCTCCTTTAGCTAACCCAACTGACTCGACCTAGCCTTTGCACTCACAAGTCTAAAAAGGGGACATCACAGCTCAGCGCTTTGTTGTATATCAACGTCAAGCTGGCGATATAGTGTAGCATATGATAGAGTTTAATAGAGTAGAACAGGATTGGGTAGGGTAGGGTAGGGTAATGTAGGGCAGAGTAGAGTAGATTAATCTATAACCAGCTGCCCGCATCCAGGTACCCGTCCTTGGACATCTGCAGAGTAGAGCAGAGCTTGGTGCCGAACAAAAAAAAAACGGCATGTAGGCTTGGAATTAGAGCGGCGGTGTGTATCTATGTATGCGAGTAGGAGCCTAGATGATATGATTCAGCGATAACAGGAGGAACGAAGGGGGAATTCAACAAGGGCAACGGAGAGAGCTGGGAGCTAATGTATGGCTGCAACGGTATGAGATAGCCGCTCGGTAATTTCTTTGTTAAAGCTTCCTTCCTACCTTTTCGTAAGTAGCTTCGGAAGTGAAAATTGAAAGTGAGATGAGATCAACTTGTACTGCGCTGGACAAGATCGATCGTCAAGTCTTTGAGTCCGTCCTTGTCTTTCTACAGTAAAGTCATATCCCAAAGACGACCGAAATGAAACAAGAAGAAGACTGCTACCACACGATAGCGATAGCTCAATGAACGTCGTCCCGATCGATCTCAAATATAGAAACCCCATAGGACGAACAGACGCAAGCAGGCTTGTGATTCGTTCCGTCGTAGCAGATCTAGCTACTTGACCTTTTATGAAAATCAAGCTCATCTACCCCCTGACTACAGAGATATTACTTACCGGTACCAGGATCACATCATCACCATGACGCGCTACGTCGCAGAGCCTCCTACCACGTACCTAGTCTCGTCCCATCTCGTCAATCTCTCCCCAAATGGGCGCAAAGCAAGTAGTCTATTTCTTCTCTTCTTAATCCCGAACTCAAGAACTACCCATCTCTCGTCTTAATCAGGAGCTTGATCTCTTCCCATCCCATCTCATCGCAGTACCTCATACATACATACAGCATACCAAAAGAAGGTCGCTGTCGCTCCACCCTAACCCAAGTCTAGAATAAGCGAGAAAAGGCGGCCGACAAACAAGATCCTGCTGATGTGAGATTCCCACACCATTCCCCTTTCTACTTTTTCGGGACCCAAAGGATCCTCTTTTTCTCAGCCCTGGGATGAGACGGCTAGTATACCCGGTATTGGGGACGGGGATTCGGGGTGGTGGATTGTGCGTTGGATTTGGGATGGGTATGGATGGGGAGGTTTGATTTGCTGGTGCGTGATGCGTTGACGGGCTGGGCTGGGCTTGGTGTTTTGTTGATTCGGGTTGGTTTTGCTCGGTTGACGAGATGAGGATTGGTGAGAGGAGAGAAGGGGCTTGGTTGGTGTGACGGGTGGTGGTTGACATGTCTGTGGGGGCGGCGGAAGCTTTGATGACAGGGGCTGTTGGCTGGGTTGGGATGAGATTAGTCGAGATGAGATGAGATGACATGAGATGAACTGGATTGCATTGGGTTGGCATGAACTGGATATGGAACAAGAGTGAGAGGAGGATCTGCTAGGGTATGGTAGGGATATGGGTGGAGCAGATGGGGAGAGTAATTGTTTAAAGGTCGAGACGTCCACTTTCTTGTCCTTGGATATCACTTGGTTGAGCTTCAAGTCAGTCGTTACTTTTGTGCTGAATCTGTTCATCCTTTGGTATCCCCCATTTTAGAGGGTCGTGGCATGCTATAAATCTCCTCTGGCATTCGGATTGAGGAAAATCTCGGTAGAAAGATGGATGAGACAAGGCAGGAAAACGGACATCAAATGACGGGGTCTGCGGTAGATGAGGATTTTGCGTCGGGAATAGAACTGCCGCCAAATGTGAGGGAGTCAGAAAAGTTTGACGCTGGTATGGATACCAGAACGAACCCTGAAGAGAGCCAGATGCCAGACTTTCCACTTCTGGGTCCAATATTGGTAGTTGGTGGTTGCGGGTATGAATTGCTCTCCCCTTCCATTCCCATGGTCGATTCCTCAAGACAAACATTCCCACCCCCTCTCAAGAACTCCAACTAACATTCCCCAGCTTCATCGGCTCCAACCTCGTCCACACCCTCCTCAACGACCCCGAATCCGGACCCATAACAGTCATCTCACGCACACCCCAGCACAATCAACACTCTGGCGCATCCTACCTCACCGGCTCCATCACCGACGAAACACGCATGCGCGAACTCCTCTTCAAAATACAACCTCGCATTATCTTCCACCTTGCCTCCGCAGCACCAGAGGCCCCCCTCAAAGAACAGAACACCACGAACGTGAGAGGTACGCAGATCTTGCTGAAATGCGCGAATCGACTGCCGTTTGTGAAAGCGCTGGTGTACACGTCTAGTCATGAGGGCGTGGAAATTGAGCCGAGGAATGAACAGTTGACTGAAGAGACCTGTAAGTTGGTAACTGAGAAGAGCACTGCGACGCCGTACCAGAAAAGTAAGGGTATTGCGGATGCGTTAGTTTTGGCTGCAAATGGAGAGAATCTGAGAACGGCAGTCTTGCGATTACCGCCTGTGTATGGAGAGGGCGATCCGAGACTTATTCCGAGCATCCTGGGAATGATGCGGCAGGGGAAGCAGAATATGCAGATTGGTCCCGACAAGCATGTTTTTGAACATGTATATGTGGGGAATGCTGTGCTGGCTCATGTGCTGTGTGGCAAAGCGTTGCTCGCTTCGTCTTGGAACTCGATATCGACAGGAGGTGGCGTAGCGGGCCAGGCGTTCTTCATCACTGATGGACAGCCTATGTCCTATTACACATTCGCGCGAAAGATCTGGTATATAGCTGGTGACCGGACGGAGAAAGCACATATTCGGCTTGTCAGCTTCTGGTTAGTTATCGTGACTGCTTGGATGAACGAAGTCTTCTATTTCATATTCAGCTTGGGTCAGAAGAGACCGAGGGTCGGGACGTATGATGTGAAGGAATTGACGAGAGGGTCTAGATGGAGTATTGAAAAGGCGAGGAGGGTGCTTGGGTATGAGCCGAGTGGGATGGATGAAGGGCTCAGAAGAGGCGTTGAGGGTGCGATATATGAGGAGGAGATGAGAAGACTGGTGAGGGAAGGTGGTGGATAGACAAGGCATCTAGTGTGAGCTTTTGAATGTTGGCCGAGACATGACAGAAGAACAGATTATCGTGCTTACATCAATCACAAGCTCGTTTAGAATCACCCCTCTTTCTCTTCTATCCCCACCATAGGTCCTCAAGATCCGTTTTGAAGGCCTCCGCGACCACAAAACTCCTCGTCGAAATCTCAGCCAGCATCTGCAGGATCGCAGCTCTGTCGTCCTCCTTTACTGCCCTGGCGCCAGCCACACGCAAAGCGAAAACGAACAAGGCACCTGCTAAGTTGGTTGTGAACAAAGCAAGCTGGGTGTGCGAGATGATGGAGTAGACGTGTGCTTGCATTATTGATTCTGTGAGAGTTGGATACGGAATGTTGTCGAACTGACGACGGTAGTCGAAAAGTCCCGTGAGGAAAATAGAGATGGCGTGGTAGTAGATGGTTGCCAACAAGGACCACTGATCACCTTCCAGGGCGAAAGATGAATGCAGAAAACTGGTGTACCAATCATTGATGCTTTGCCGCAACACAAGGCCTTCGCTGGCTAGATTCATGAGCGTCTCGTCCATCATGTGACACGGCACTTCTGTATCCTCTTTCACGACAACCCAGACCCTAACACTATAAGCTGATGCTATCATGATGAAATGAATCACCTACCTATCACCAAGCGCCTGTGTCTCTAACATCAAGTCATACATCTTCTCCTTCGGGTGCCAATCGCTAGCATCTTTTAACCACATTTTATCCATGAGCTCAACCCATGGCTTCTCGGTCAGAAACGTCGGCTCGCCAAATGCCAATGCACGGGAAATCTCAAAAATTCGGACAGTGAGGAAGAAAGAACGGCCTCGGCCTGTCAGATGCGCTTCGGGTCCTCGCAGCTGAAGCATTCGAGATGTGCCGTATAAGATGTGCTTCACCCAACCAGAGCCAGTCACATCGTACATAAGCTGAAGATATCAGTAAGTGGCGTAAAGAATTCGAAAATGTGAGATGCGATGCATACCTCAAAAAGTCCTAAGAATAGCGTCGTCCATAACGCGGCATCATTCTTCTTGATGTCTCGTTGTTGGATTTCCTGCTGAAAAGCAACCAAAGACGTCTTATAAGAAGACAATGCAGCTACAGTAGCGGATCTTCGCTCTCCTGCAGGCGATAGCGTTTTCTTACTTGCATCGAGTGCGCCCACAGCCACTGCCGCATGGTACAGACTTGGCGATGACTGAAAGTTCGCTATGATCGCATCCATGTCGAGGGAACCGCCAGAGAAATCATTCCTAATTATGAAGACCGAGAAGAAATATGCGATGAATTTGGAAGCCTGGGGTCGTTGAAGCTTTCGGGGAATTACGAGTGATTGATTCAATATTGCAGTCTGACATTCTGATGAGGGGGAAATTTGACTGCCAGCTGTGTTGACGAAGACGACCCCGGTACTTTTCGCGGGTGCCGGAGGTACGCATGCGATTTTCTTTTTCATGCAATATACGCATGGTGTACCGCCTTCACACTAAAAGGGGTAAGTATTGACCATTGGGCTTTTCGCGGAGGGACAACAACTGACTTTGATTCGTCGCTTCGAGCATGCTTGGCAACGAGTTCGGATGGCTCTTTTATCGAGGGGGCCTAGAACCATATTGACTGGATGTCGATGCTTCGTCGATTATTCTAAATGCAGCTCGATGTTGTATCCTGAAGGAAGATTGTCGAGAGGCTATGTCGTCGAGACGTTGAGTAACATACTGAATGAAGAAATATTCGAGCGGAGCGACGAATCTGGACTGGGCGTGACTCGAATGCGGCTGAGCATGCCTTCATATCTAAGTGGATGCCTATTTACCATTCAAGTTAGTGTCAGTGGTTTAAGAATCTCAAGACCCAGCCGTAGTGGCATCTGTGTCATTGTGCTCCATTCGTGAGAGCTGTCGATGCCAAGTCGTGAAGAAACTATGTTGTGGACACGAACTATGCCCCTTTCAGCAGCGATCGCGCGCACTTTACACGTGATCTGCACTTCAACAGACTTCTGCCTTTTTCTTCAACATGATGCTGCTGCTGTACATCCGTTGAATCCTATGGTTCAATACGACTATGACAATTGTAATCTAGAACAGCTATCCTGTCGACTATCGTGTCTCTCGCCGATTATTTATGTCCTTCTAACCTTTACTTACAAAAGAAAGTCAGGGAGCAACGTCTAACATGAGTCAGGTCCTCAGCTACATGCCAAATAGGCTGAGCATTTCTATTGAGCCCAGAAAGGATCTTACTATTCATCTTACATCATATTGTAAGAGCTCGAGAAGCCGAAGATCGACCAAGGGCGCAGCCGGGCCAAAGCAGGGGGCATAAAAAGTCGGCACTCAGGAATGAGTCTCGCTTAATCCACCCGAATACCTGGGCATCCTCAGACTCCACATTTCAGCCCAGACTAAGCCGAATAAGGAAGCCTTTGGACGCAATTCCACACCACTTGGGGAGCTTCAGAAAATGCCTACTGTCTTTAGGTTTGAACCAAATGACAAGTACGCAATTTGTCCGAAGATGTCCACACTAGGCCATATCCACACTAGGGCATAGTCGTGTTGCTCAAAGTGATCACCATCTTTCGTGGTCAACAAGATTTGTATAAATAAACACGATGCCCCAAGCATGACTGATGTGTCCTTCTATCAACCACAACACACTCGTTCCACTCCAATACATCTTTCTTCGACCTTTCTCGCACTACCGCATTCGCCATGTTTTTCTTCGGTTCCAAAGCTGGCCTCGTCTTGGCCGGCGTTCTTCAAGCGGCCGCAATAACACTTCCTGCTCCAACCGGTCCTTACAACACTACAATCGCAACTTTCAAGTTGACCGATAAGAACCGTCTCGATCCATACGCGCCCACAAAAACTCCAAGGGCACTCATGATCTCAGTATTCAACCCTATCCCAGCATCTCAATGTTCTGCATTGCTCACACCATACATGGATCCCATTACCGCCGAGTATGAGGACGCTGTTTACGCACCCCTCGGGATCTCAGCTGGTACATTCGGTTCTATCAACTTGCAGGCCTGCAAGCCCAATCCGCGAAATGCCAGAGCCTATCCAATTGTCCTATTTTCCCCAGGATCCGGTAACTCGAGACTCGGCTACAATGCGATGGCCCAGCAAGTCTCAAGTGCTGGGTACATCGTCATCACCATCGATCATCCCTACGATGCCGACATCGTCACTTTCCCAGACAACTCCACGATCATCGGTATTGACGTCGAAGAAGACACCGACTTCGCTGTGGATGTTCGTGCCCAGGATGTCTCCTTTGTTCTGAATCAGCTCTCTCAGCCCTCTGTTTCTCAGAAGCTCCTACCAGGCGTCGGCTGCGATCTGGACGTTTCCAAAGTCGCCATGTTCGGACACTCTCTCGGGGGCGCAACTTCCGCTCAAGCAATGTTGAAAGACAAGAGAATTGTAGGCGGCATGAATCTCGATGGAACATTCTTCAGCACTGTCGTCAACAAGGGGCTCAAGCGACCATTCATGATTCTTTCTCATGAGGGCAAGAATATCACTACCGATGCGAGCTGGACTGCTACTTGGAATGTCTTGACTGGTTGGAAGAGGCAATTCGAATTGAGTGGCAGCCAGCATGGAACTTATACAGACTTCCCACTTCTGATTACTGCTCTGGGCTTTGACGGTATGTTGGGTGATGCTGGTGTGGAGCTTTTAGGCAAGATTAGCGGTGCCAGAGCGATGGAAGTCATCACTGCTTATGTTCAGGCATTCATGGGTTTCGTGTTGAAGGGGAAGAAGAGCGCATTGCTGGATGGGCAGAAAGCTTACTCTGAGATGAGTTTGGACGCATCGTCCTGAGTATATCCCGAGCAAAGACACTCGCTTTTGTCCCATCCCCATGCTAAGCAAAGGTAGAAAGGCAATAACTTGTCACCAAATTCTGTAATCATAATCTAGAATAGATAGACGGTTTGAAAATGTAATTATGCTCAGGAGAGTCGAGGCTCTACATTGTAAATACCTTTCCAGCTCTCTTTGCTGTGTGAAGACCATTCCATCATACCTCAACGCCCCCCTTCATCTTGACAACCTGCGAGATCAGATCGACAACTGTCTCGGCAAATGTTCTGTACTTGATACCCAGGTCCTTGGATGCTGTCACTCCATCAAGTCCATGCGAGTCATCAACAGTCTGCACCTCTGCTGAAATCCCCTCTTTCCTCCCGGGAAAGCTCTCTTTGATAATGTCGGCAGCCAGCGCATAAGAGAAGCGTTCCGGAGAAGCAATGATAAAACGTTTATTCCCGGCATTAGATCTGAAAAGCGCCTCCACATGAGCTTCCGCCAAATCCCTCACATCGACCCAGAATGGTACTCTAGCAACAGGCAAGGGCTCCCCACTTGCAACATTCCACAGCATCTTGTTCGACTCATTAAGCTTCTCAACCCCATCAACGGGATGAACCACTGGCCCAAAGGTCATCGGTGGACACAACGTCACAATGTCGAAATCTGGCTTCGTTTCTTTGACGTACTTCCACGCTTCGAGTTCGGCAAACTTCTTCGATCCTCGGTATGCGACGACTGCGCTTGTGGAGGGATCAATTGATTCTTCGTACGTGAGAGGATTCCAATCTTCAGCTGTGTAAGTGAAACATGGAGGAGCCTTTCGATTGATATCCATGACTGCGGCAAAAGAAGATGTAATCACAATGCGTTGAACATCGCTATTAGTAGCAGCCTCGAGGATCGAGCGCACACCATTTATCGCCGGAATGATGAGTTCCTTCTCATTATCTCTTGTATCGTACGTGAATGGCTTGATACCGTTATCTGAAATTCTCCTAGCCCCAAGATGACAAACTTACACTTGCGACGTGAATCACGGCGTCGACACCCTTGACGGCTTCTCCAAATACCCCACTCTTCTCAAAACCCTCGATCTGCACGAAATCCAGCTGGGAGGCATATTGCGGTCGAGCTTTCATCATGGAATCTCCTTTGTCCATCGATCGAGTCGCTCCACGGACCTTCACGCCTCGGTTGAGGAGTGCGTCGACCACGTGGGCTCCGATGAAGCCTGTTGCTCCCGTAACGAGCACATATCTGCATTATGAGCCCATCGACGTCCTGACCTTGGCTATTCAGTAACTCACGATGGTGGCATGTTTGTAATTCTGGAGTCGGAAATGCCGACAGGTCTTTCCTCGCTTGTTTTTGGAAACAGTACCTGGTGACAGCAGGACGTTGGAGAATGACTGGCGTCATCCAAAGCTTGCAGTCGTCGCTGGGTTCTCCCGAATCAATTCAGCCTAAATTAAGCGAGAACATCTCTCGCTCCTTACTTGTAGGTATTTTCACAAGAAGACATCTTCACAAATTCACAATTTTCGATCTCATGATTAGCACTTCTAAGAGTTTCACGATATACTCAGTCTCAATTCTGTGGGTAGATAGCGAGTCCAGATTAGACCATTTACCATTCCATTCCATCCCCTGGTCAGATTCCCATCCCATGATTGCTATCTTACATGTACTGCCGGTCAAGTGCCTTGCAGCGCTGACTGTGCTCACCAGCCGATTGGACTGATGTTCCTGCATCCTCTATCGTGTCTTCGTCTCCAGACGATCGGATATCCCTTTTCGGAACTCTGACTTCAAGCGAGAACGAAACAGGACGACCTTCCTGACGGGAAAGTAAGTACAACTCTATCTTCCTTTTATGTATGCATGATTGGTTAATCATCTGTTATTCTCGAGCTTTTAATGTCATGTCTGCTTGCTACAGTGTCTTCCAATGAGTCTGTCTTGATAAGCATGGAGATGCCATGCGGCTCAGTCAAGCCTAGATTTCCTGCGCCTCTCGGCGGTACTCTTGTACCATGCAAGGTACTGAAATAATGCCGAGAAATTTGCAAGTCTCTTCTACTCAGACTACCAGGGGCATACTCGGTGGAATGCAAGCATAACGAGAAAAACGTAAGAATTCTATTTGACAACTCCCGGGGTGCGTTTCTTACGAAGAACATTTGTGGGTGATCAAATGGAGTTCGTGGTCACGGGTAGAGTCGACATACTGAAGTATGGCAACTAAACTTCGCGGTATTTTGTTCAAAATTTGTTGGGGACCTTGCCGTTGATCAACTTTGACCAGATACAAGGAGCTATGATGGAATAGTCCGACGGGCTGTCTTGTTCATTGAACACATCAGTACTCTCACTTCTCTGCCGTGAACAGTCGTCATTATACCCTGGCGATAGCTGTCAGAGTCATCATTTGTCTCATGTTTCTCGATGCTCGGAACTATATCAGATGATGAGAAGCTACTTGTACCATAATGTGGCCAAAGATTGGTAAAGAACCACCAATTGTTTCTGAAAAAAAGAACAGAAAGCTGTCACGCTTACGATACTCGGTCATTATTCGTAGTTGTCATAGGTCGCTGCGTGTAAATCGTCACATTCTGACAACATTGCAACCATGTTCTAGTCGTTTGATCCTTCTGAAGGCTGACACTGATGGAAGCAGGCCATTGTCGTCAGACGCAATTCTGTCCGACACAAACTACTGTCTTCAGTATGTGGTCATGTCATGATGATCCAGTTTGCTCTTCTATAAAAGCCAGGTCTCCCCGGACAACTGCTAGTATCGCAACTTCAACTCCCTGTTTCTTCTTTAATATACAATCAAGCTTCATTATTCTTTCACGGTTGTACTCAACTAAAGCGATATGTTTCCTCGAATGCTGATCGGATCAAGTCTTCTGCTTCATGCGTTAGCACTTCCATCTCATTTGTGAGTACACATCTTTCTCCTAATGTCATAAGAACCCCGTAATCCTCATCACTTTCGCGTTTTCAATGTGTACTGGAGGCAGTCATAGGTGTGATTGAAAGTTTGGGACTAAATTGATGGCCGATCAGGATACCAGCCACACATCCCGACTTGAGTGCGAGACAAGTCCCAGCTACCGCTCAACAAATCGCCGTTGCTTCATACTTCGACCCGAACGTTGACAAGCCTGCCTGGGATCGACTCACAGGCTATCCCACAGAAAAGGTCAGCGTACTCGTTGCCAACGTCGCTACCGGTCCCGATACCGAAGTAAACATACCTTGGAGGACTGCAATTCATGATGCCACTGTCTCAGGCAAGCGCGTACTTGGCTATGTACGCACCGGCTTTTTCAGCAAAGGCAAGAATGACCTCAAAATTTCGACGCGTTTGAATTCCGACGAGCTGCCGGACTGGATCGCCCAGATTGAGAGAGATATTGATCAGTGGTATGATTTGTACCCAGAGGTCGGTGGTATATTTCTAGATGAAGGTTGGAACTTCTGTGGTGAAGGTACAGGTAATCTAAAAAACATCTATGCTGAAGCATACACAACTATCACAGAGTACACAAAGAGAAAATAGTGAGTGAGCTCATGAAAATTCCCCCAAGAAAAGCACCACGAATGTGCCTCGAAAGCGGGATGAAGCTGATTTACTTCAATTATAGCTCCGGTTCTTATGTCATTCTCAATCCAGGAGCTACAATGCCACAATGCTTTGAGAACAGCGCCGATACTCTTCTAACCTTCGAGAATAACTACGGAAACTACACTCAGCTATACTCTCCACTTGACTGGACCCCTACAGACAACCGGAAGATCTGGCACCTGGTTTTCGACGTTCCTCAAGACAGAATCACGGAAGTAGTTGCGTTGTCAAAAGAGCGCGGTGCTGGGATCATACAGCCGACCAACGACAGATTCCCCAACCCTTACGACAACTTCCCTGACGAAGCTTATATGCAGACTCTTCTTGACTCCGTGGCGGGGAACACACCTGCCATTCCCGGACCAGCTCCATTCCCCGACGGCCCCGCTGCTGCCACCCCAGCTGGCTTGAAGATTGATTTTTCGGAGTACACATTTGTCAATTTGAGCTGGACACCTGCCGTCCGTGCTTTGAGTTACAATGTCTATCTCAACGGCGTTGTGGTGGTGAGCCTACCTGGACAATTGACCCGAGTCACGATACCCGGTCTGGGGCCAGGAACAGCAGGTTTGGCTTTTGAAGTTACCGCAATCGGAGGAATGGGCGTCGAGTCCGCAAAGTCGAATGCCGTCACAGCTACCACCACAAGCACACCAGTATCTGGTCAATATGTCTTCGACATTGAAGTCATCGTCAACCCAACTTCCACGAGTTTCTCCGCAACGATCGCATTCCCATACGGGATTGTCCGTCTCTTTATCTGGGACGTGGAAGACAGCTGCCCTGCTGGATGGTCGATCAATTTCAATCCCGGCCATTATGTGTGCAATCACTACTTGGTTGATGCCAAGCGACTATACAAGTATTCAGGTGTCATTCCACCGGGAGAGAATGCACCTTACTCATGGAACCAGACAGGAGATGCTGAGTTTCAGCAGATTGGGTCTAGGTACACCTGGAATCTTCCGATCGGATCTTCCACCACGGACACAAGCAAATGGGTGTTGCAGACAGATGGACATGGATCAAGCGTCAATGTCTTTCATCCTTGTCCTACAGGTGGCAATGGACCGGATGGAAATGCAAAATATTGCGCTTGAAACGTCCCGCAGATGGTCGTAAATCTTATGATTTTTTTCTGAATTTCGCATTTATGGAAGCGTCTGCTCGCCCATTCTTTGAATCTTCACCGAATAAACAGGTAGAGGCAATTGATGTCTCGCCGTATTGTTCCTCTTTCTAACACATTCATTTACGAATTCAAACAAAGCTTTAGTATTTGATCATCAGATCTTGAAATTTTCAGAAGTTTGAATAGTTCGTAGTGAATCTAATGTCATTTCTCTATACTTCATTTCTTTGTTTATCCACAGCTCGCTTAGCGGGATGATTTGACGCGAAATTCAAAGGTATAGCCTTGGAAACTTTCAAAAGCCTGTTGACCGCAAATCATCAGCAATCGACTGTCTTTCAACTTCAAAGAGCGAAGTAGATCACCGTTACACATTAAAGAACATTATCAAAGTGGTATGAAATGCATGGGACGTGGTCTTCAAGATAAAATCCATGGCCAGCCGAATCCATTGAACTATGAAACTTCAATTCTCTTACATGATTTTAGAACTCAATCTCCAGGAATTTCCAGGTGATACTATACAGCCTGACTGTCTCGAACTCCAGAGCTTTGTTGCAGCGCCTGTATATCATCTCAGATTGGTTGTACTGGTATTTCGAATTCCCTTCATCACCTGAATCATCGTGCACGATTCGACCGTTCACAACACAACATTGAACCAACCACCAGTGGCGCTCAACATCAACATTCAGTATGTATCCCATATAGATTCTGAACATCCTTGTGCTAAACTACTGCAGAGATGGACGACTGGGAAGAGGGCGAGACACCCAAAAAGCTCGATACCAGGGGCGGAACGATCTTTACCGGCGGCTCAGTGTCTCCCTTCTGCTGCAAGGCTTGGGAGATCGAGCCACTTCAAATGAGAGGTAAAAAAGGAGCGAGTGATGCAAAACACTCACTCGTCCTCAAGTTACTTGCCTTCATCAATGCCGGCAACATTCACAAAGGACCAGGTACTCGGATTGAGCGCTACGACAACCTTGAGATTGCGAAGTGGTTGGTCTAGCTCTGTCGGATAGATTGCCATCCTGAGGTTTGAGTGTACCTTGAAGCTTCGGAAAATGACGAGGAAGGCTTGAAGGAATTCTGTCGTGGTAAGGACTGCTTCAGAACAGATTATGCAGAGCAGAGAAAGACCTGGAAGATCGAAAGCTTTGAGATGATTAGCCTGAAGCTGGTCTGCAAAATTCACGGCAATCATTGGGATTGTGATATCATTGAGAAGAAGGAGTGATGACAAAGATTCTCATGGGCATACTGAGGCTTAGATCTTCATTGGAATATTGAATGCAAAAATGAGCTGTCAGGATCGCGTTGGAGGGTCTGGTAGGACAGTAAGCGCTTCGGAACTCATGATAAAGACTAGCACATCAATACTCAATATCACATTTAATAGTTTGCCGAAAACTTCTCAGCACATCATGGATTCTATTCTAGTATACTGTAGAAACAAATATGCATGGAATTTGTGTAAAGACCTATATTATGTCTCTAAAGTTTTAGTCATTGGGCTGGCAAAATTACCCCGCAGTACCCCGCACTTAACTGGAATACACTGCAGCGGGGCACCTCTCCCTAAGTTTAGCGACCGATCCAGGGCATCAAAAGCTCAACTTGAGGACCCATGGACTACCATGACTTTATATGCATCGCAGAGCAAGCATTCCCACAGGTCGACTACATTGGATCGTAATGATGCTATGTTGCAAAGAGTTTTATATGGGGCTTGAGTATTGGTTGGGAATAATTAAGTCTATGTCAATCGACAGGCGGCGATAATCACAAAATGGAGACCGCACTCCGCCTCCCTGACGTCCTTAAAATGATAAAGACTAGATGATTCCCATCGAGCCACCTTGGAAACTCTTCGACGAAAATATGTGAGACTCATATTTGCGATGGTTCTGGGTTCGTCACATTCATGACCGAGGCGAAAGATCCCCTCTACTCGCAAAGAGTCTTACTGACCTCCCTCAATCTCGTAGGTCATTTCCTTCATAGCCGAAAATTTCCTGACTTTATGTTCAGTCGTCGAAGTCGCTGGACTTCATACTCTTCCAGACGAAGGCTTCGCGGACGCTGAGAAGCTGAACGGTGCTGGAGTGAAGGTTCAGGTTGAACATTATGCTGGTCTACCGCATGGCTCTACCCTGCTCACTGTCTTGCCGGCTACGAGAGCGTATTTTGGGGACACGGTGAAGTTCGTGGAAAGCCTATGCAAATAGACGACCAAAGTCATACATCTCATGAGTACAATATCGCAGCAGATCAACAAAGCCCTATGCTCACTATGATTCCAGCGAGCTGAAGTTTATATAGAACTTGTGCTGTTTTTGTGATCTCAGACCAAAACACAGCAATAGAATAGATCATGTCCGATGCCAAGAGAAGTTAATCAAATCTGGATCCGTCCAAAGATGCAGGCCAGTCGTTCGTAAAAACATTCGGATACTAGATCGGAAATGCATCCGCTTTTGTATTCGTGCATCAAATGGGTACGGCCCGAGCAGGCATCATGCAGAACAGACTATATCCCGATCTCCTTCAACCCCGCATCGATATCCAATGCGAGCCGTCAATTCTGCGGACGTCGTTACACCGCCTCCGCTGCCAACCTTGGAACTTATATTATTCCTTGCTAGCGAGCATCATCAGGAATAAAGTTTGCAAGCTCCCTTGCAAAACGTGCTTTACCTAACAAGATGACTGCAGTAGGGCTAGAAATTCGAACCATCATTGGATGAGACCCCTCGCACTACCGAGATGCTACAGGCCTTTTTCATTTTGCCAAAATTGTAATTTTAGTCGATCAAGGTACGGCAATCCGCTCTCAAGTTCTTCCAGTCGACCCGATCTGAGTTGATATTTGTTCAGTTTTTCTTAGAGGTCCATCTTGTTGCGCCAAAACGACGAACTCAATCTCGTCTCAAGTGATCCTCAAGACGAGTAAGTCGCAATGATCACAACAATGAATTGCGTATTGTTGGGTTTTGCTTTGTTCATCTGTGGTGTCCTTGCAGATGCGGAGGTTTACGACTACGTGAGTAATCCTTCTTGCCTTTAAGAAAATAATCTTAATCAGATGCAGATTATCGTCGGCGGAGGAACAGCGGGCCTTGCACTCTCAACCCGGCTCAGTCAAGGTCTACCAAAGTCCAAGATCCTTGTGATTGAAGCAGGTCCGTCGGCTCTGGATGAACTCAATATCAACATACCCGGCAAGAAAGGTTCGACACTCGGTACGAAATATGACTGGAATTTCACAACCACTCCGCAAGAGGGATTGAAAGGCAGAGTGCTGGCACAGAACCGTGGCAAGGTTCTTGGAGGCTCATCTGCCTTGAATCTTATGACATACGATCGTTCTTCCGAGCATGAATACAATAGCTGGGAAGAAATCGGCAATCCAGGATGGAGCTGGAAGAATTTCCTCAAAATGATGAATCGCTCCCAAAATTTCACGAGCCCAAACACAGAGTGGTATAGCGATGCTGGAGCAAGTACGAAAGGTCCCATCCGTGGTACCATCAATCGCTTCATCCCAGCCCAGCAAAATGGATGGGTCCCTGCACTGAATGCTTTGGGTGTTGACACGAACAAGGAATATTTAGGTGGAAATTTGCTTGGTGTTTCGTACTCGCCTGGAAGTATCGATCCCACGCACTACAACCGTTCCTACAGTGCCAATGGATATCTTCCCTTGGCCGGTCCTAAGCATACCGTTCTAACAAACACAAGGGTGGCAAAGATCAATCTCAAGAAAGTCAGACAGAGCTACACTGCCACCGGAGTCACTCTGACCGATGGTACTGTGATAAATGCAAGCCGAGAAGTCATACTCTCAGCCGGATCATTCCAGAGTCCTGGACTTCTTGAGGTATCTGGTATCGGCAAGAAATCGATTCTAGACGGAGCTGGCATCACTCAATTGATTGACCTACCTTCTGTTGGAGAAAACCTTCAAGACCACATTCGCATCCAGACATCGTATCAGCTGAAGGACAACTTCCTGTCGTTCGACATCCTCAGATACAACGCCACCTACGCCATGGAGCAGCTTCAGCTGTGGCTGGACGGGAAGTACTCAATGTACGACTACACCGGAAGTGCATACACTTTCCAAACTTGGAAACAAGCTGGAGAAGACAACTCAAAATTCATTGAACTGGCCAAGATCGCAGTTGGGAACTCATCCCATCCTGCCGACAAGAAGATGCTGCAGTGGCTTTCGGATCAGACTGTGCCTCAGGTTGAAGTTATTGGTAGTGACGGGTACACGGGAGTCAAAGGGTATCCGGCTGCTGGGGCTCCACTTTATGGCGAGGGCTTTTGGACAAACATCGCAGCTGTCATGCACCCTCTCAGTCGAGGCAGCGTGCACATCAACGCCAGCGATCCATTGGGCAAACCCATCATCAATCCCAACTACTTGAGCAATGAACATGATATCCAGGCAGCCATTGCAGCAGCCAAAAAGTGTAGGCAAATCGCTCAGACACCTCCCATGAGCAACGTTTGGGTGTCGGAGTATGAGCCAGGTCTTGATAAAGTCAACACAGATGCTGAATGGCGGGACTTTGTGTTGAATACTACACTGAGTATTTACCACCCGGTGGGAACATGCTCTATGCTCCCGAAGAAGGATGGAGGTGTCGTTGATTCCAAGCTGAAGGTTTACGGAACGACGAATCTTAGAGTGGTGGATGCTAGTATCATTCCGGTACTGATTTCGGCTCATTTGCAAACGGCTGTTTATGGAATCGCGGAGATGGCTGCAGAAATTATTATTAGCACCGCGAAGTGATTTGTGCAGGGTGGTCGTGATGGTTCAATACCTACGCCGAGAGATTCGAAAGTGTTAAGGCTACCTCTTAGTCCCCTACGTTAGGAAAATCAAGTATGTGAAGTGGTCCGCAGCGTTGCCGTTCTCTTGACAGCGTATTTCGCAGACTCGGTATCAGTTCACAATCCTTCTTGACGCCTAAGAATAAACTTTCGCTTAGCACATTGCTGTTTACTTTCTAAGTTTCCTTTGTTGATGCCAATTTGCAGCAGGTACTCTGCATGAGTGAAAGCAATAGTATCTCGATGGTCCTTTTTGTTCACACCTGCTCCCAATGTCACGAAAGAGAAGAATTCGGCCGATTTTCCCCCGTTGTTCGCCACTCCTCATGCTCTGCTTCCTGTTCAATATTCTCTGCTCTATTCGCTCAATCATTTAATCCCAGAATCAAATAGCAATGACCAGTTTGGAGATGCTGTCCTAAGATAAATGACCAAGACTCACTCTGATTGTGGCTGGCTACCATGCAGAAAGTTTTCATTATCATTCTTGGGCGCGAGCCACGATGTCAGAGAACTTGATAATATACTTTACGAAGACGGGTCTCAAAGATGAGGTCTAGATCAGCCCTATCGGCGGGTGGCGATAGAGTGTAAGGCCGTTTCAATTGCGACTTATCACGATAGGGCAACAGATCTAATGTGATACACTGACCACCGGCATAAGCACCAGTCCGAACATGAACACATGAATGCACACCTGCGAAAGAATAGGGCTTGTGCAACGCTATCGGACGTACGCTAAACACAATCTCATGGAAGATAAAGACACTAGAGGCCATAGTCATGGCTCTGTCTTGCCTTGGGGGCGATTGTCCTGCGATGACTCGAAGGCTGCTGCAGTTCCCACCTTGGCATCCAGCACATGACATCAAGAGACAGAAAGTATACCATCACCAGGCACTATATCGAACCACTTCATATTCACCTCAAGCTGCACGAAGGCTCTTTGTTTCCGACCAATAAACAACAGATTTGTCCGACGACCTCAATATCAGGACTTGATAGTCATAATTATCCCTTTCACTTCTGCTTCATCGCACCAGCTTATAAGATCGGAGTGATAACTCAACTAATGCTCTAATAGGATTCCGAAGAAGCAAGACAGTAGGAAAGGCCCGCTAGGAAGAATGGATGCCTGGGTCGATACGCGAAATTGTCTTCAAGTTCAGTTCCAAGATAAGTATTTGGGCCGGAGGGCTACACTACCCAGATGTTAACTTAGCGGAAACTTGTCGCACTGAGAATTGTCAATCCACAGACCTTTAGGATGCAGTGAGCCAGATGTCCAGTACTGTTATCACGCCATCCTTCGATGTGATGCGATATTTCTGCGGGCGACCTATAGATCGTGTTATCGTGACAGGCGAACGGAAGACAATGTTGACGGGGTATTGTAAATATAAATCTCTTGGGTACGTCTGACTAATCTTTTGGTGAAAATTCAACAACTTAGAATGTCCCGGCCATCCCATCTAGGGTCAATAGGTGAAATCCCTCGCCCACTAGAGCTCACCGGATTTGAGTCACCCCATCTCCCTCACCGGAGATCATCAAGTCATGAGCAACACTGCTACCTCGCAGGGCAAACCACAAAGCATTCCATCAAATGTGTTTATTGAAATTGTAGTTTTAGGGACTTTTCCAACTCGAAAAAAACACTTTGTGGTGAGAAACGATCATGGCCGTGGTGACCTGGGCGAGGCAAGTGGAATGATTTCTCAAGGTTAGCGTGTCTGAAACAGTGCAAGGTTCTTCCAGTGGCTGAAGCAAGCTTTGGGTGGCGCATGGGCAAAAAACATTCCCATGCTTGAATGTGAGTGATTTCCTTTCTTTGTCTACTTTACCATTCAACAGGTTTCCAGGAGAAGCAAGAAGGTGATGAAATGGCTGAGCCTCTCTTTCGACCGAGGAATGATGGTCTCACGATACAGTAGCTAGCTAGACGCCTCTTCTCCTAAAAGGTGATATCTACAAGGATCTAGTGATTCGATGACTGAGCGTCTCTTGCCACGAAGAATGATATCTACAAGGATCTCTCGATACTCTAGCCTAGTTCTTGGGCTTCACTGGCGGCGATCATGGGGGTCTCAATCGTGCTTTCTGATGTATCACTTTTCAGGCAAAAGCTGCAGAGTGATTCTCACAATGGCATTACCCCCCTTCACTCTCAATTCTGACCATTTTCGGCCTCTGGTCAATTAGTCTGGCCCGTTCTCCCATCATCGACTTGCTGTCCACTTATTAGACTTCGTCGCTTAGTGATGGCAGGACGGCCCGCCTGCTTGCCCCACGCCCCAATTCTTAACTTTATTTCAACTTCTAGCAGCGCTGTTTGTCAAACATCGGTGTTTCTCTCCATCACCAATTCACATTCCAACCAGAAATGCGTCCTCGCTGACAAGTCTCTGGATCCGAGTACCCAGAACCAAGGCGAGATGTTTGAGATCTGCTGGCCCAGGTCCGGAGTGACAAGCTGGCATGAGAGTCTCAGACTATCGCCAACGCCATTCCGCGCAGAAGACCATCAATTCCCAAATGCCATGTGCTGGCCCACCATATCCCACGGCTATGGATCTCTCAGCTGTATGATTGTCTTCTAGGCTGAGACTCGTTCCCAGTGTTTGTTCCTCATTCGCGGGGTGACTCTTGACAGACCGCCGGGCCCGGAGCTATGCGAGAACAATGTTCAAGAGATCCACGTGACACGCTGAAGGGACCTCTTTAGGTGTTGGAGGTCCTTCGAAATGTGGAATCTACAGCTGGTCGGGTTTTCTAGCACTGTTTTGGTGGAAATTACATCCGGTCGGGGAAGGCGAGGAACGTCGTGTGCCGCAGAAGCTAAAAACAACGAGTTTCCGCTGTCGAAGATGAGTTGTCACGCACGCCAATACCGACAACCACGATGAAGTTCATGGTCCACCTTGCGAAATGCCTCCTGGCTGCCTCTGGGCTCCTGGCGATGCTGGTATCTTCTGCGGATCTTCTGTTCGTTGTAGGCTACGACAGATATGCAGCCACGCAGGCTGTGGCGGCCTTGTATACAATCGATACGGTCACGACGGCAATATTCGAAACAATGACCACCGCTCAATTCAGCACTTACCGCGCAATTGTTATCGCAGACAATACAGGTACTCTTGGCGTGAACATGTTTGATTTCTTGGATAGATCGAAAGCACGTTGGTCACCAGCAGTTAGGGGAAATATTGTCATGATAGGTCTGTCAGTACTTTGCGTGTTACTTTCTAGCTAACTTTAGTAGGAACTGATGAGAATGTACACACCACGTTGTCAACAAACCTGATAAGAAACGTGATTAATTTCGTTGCGGTCGACCGCGTCAAGACAGGGCTATACATCAGCTTGGGACGCCTTGGACTCAGTATACAAACCAACTATGTTTTGAACTTCATGTCGCAATTCGGTACCTTCACCATAAGCCAAGGAAGTTACGATACCTGCCACATTGTAGCTTCGTCTCCTGCTTTGCAAGGTTTAGCGGACAGAGACGTATCGAATTGGCGTAATAGTCTCCACGAAGTCATAACATCCTACCCGTCCTCTTTCGTACCACTTGCTATAGCAGTTGGTGTCGCAGGAACTGGAGCACAGACGTTTGCGGATGGAAGCAGCGGTGTTCCGTACATTCTCGCTCGCGGAGTGACGCCATCTGGATGCGGAGATGGAGTTCAGTCAACAGCCCTTCGAGAAGAGTGCGATGATGGCAACACAGTCTCTGGCGATGGATGCTCTGCAAGCTGCAAATGCGAATTCGGTCCGCCCTTGTCGGTTGGTTGCGCGGCGCCATCGTGTGGAGATGGCTACTATGCACCTGCGAGCGGAGAGCAGTGCGACGACAGGAATTTCGTAAATGGTGACGGCTGCTCATCTACTTGTCAATGCGAGATTGGACTGCCCGATGGGTCTGGTGGATGCCTGCCTTCTCGTTGTGGAGATGGTATTTTCAACGCTGTGTTAGAGAGATGCGACCCTGGAATCACTGGAGTCACTGGATGCACAACGAGCTGTCTTTGTAGCATTGGCGTCCCCAATGGATTAGGAGGCTGTGCACCGCCTAGATGTGGGGACGGTATTTACTTTCCAGGTGGGGGTGAGCAATGCGACGATAGGAACAACCAGAGTGGGGACGGCTGTTCATCTACGTGCCAGTGTGAGATCGGACTACCAACTGGCACTGGCGCATGTGCTGCTCCTGTCTGCGGTGATGGGGTTTTCGATCCGGCCAGCGAAGCTTGTGACTTTGGTATCGCTGGGGTGAGCGGCTGCTCAAATACCTGCCAGTGTCAGTTCGGTTTGCCTGATAACGTCGGTGGCTGCTTACCAGCAGCTTGTGGTGATGGAGTGTTTGTGGCAGCAACCGAACAATGTGACGATGGCAACACTCAGAATGGAGATGGCTGCTCAGATGCCTGCATATGTGAGATCAGCGTCCCGACCGGCTTTGGAACCTGCGCGGCCCCGTCCTGTGGTGATGGTGTTTTCGATCCCAGTACGGAAGCTTGCGAATTTCAACTGGTTGGAGGCAACCCAGGTTGCTCAAGCGCATGTCTGTGCAATAATCGTCGCCCCGATGGTACTGGTCGCTGCAGTCCAATTGCTTGCGGTGATGGAGTCTTCGATCCAGCTAGTGAGCAATGTGAAGATGGAAATGTGGCAGCAGGTGATGGTTGCTCGGCAACATGCACTTGCGAGATTGGTCTGCCTGACGGCTCAGGTAACTGCTTACCGCCGGTTTGTGGCGATGGAGTCTTTGACCCAGCAAGTGAAAGCTGCGATCCTCTTATCATCGGAGTTGTCGGCTGTTCCGCTTCATGCATTTGCGAATTCAGTCTACCTGATGGACTGGGAGGCTGTCAGCCACCCGTCTGTGGCGACGGCGTGTTCAACAGCGCAGGAGGAGAAGCTTGCGACGATGGCAATCTAATTCCTAGTGACGGATGCTCGCCAACCTGTACTTGTGAAGTTGGACTCCCCGACGGCGCTGGAGCCTGTAATCCTCCCGTATGTGGCGATGGCGTTTTCGACCCCATGACAGAAAATTGCGATTCGGCAATTGCAGCAGCTGGAACCTGTGACCTTATCGACTGCACCTGTTTATACAGTGTTCCAGATGGAGTAGGTGGTTGCAGCGCGCCTGTATGTGGTGATGGGGTAGTCGCCTCGACGGGGGAGGACTGTGACGGCACCGGGGGTTGCTCGTCGACATGTCAATGTACCGATGGGCTCCCAGATGGTACAGGCTTGTGCAGTCCTCCAGTATGTGGTGACGGCGTCTTCTCCACTCTCAATTCAGAAACTTGCGACGATGGTAACTTAATCGCTGGTGACGGATGTTCACCAACATGCACATGCGAAATCGGATTGCCTGATGGCGTGGGGGGTTGTAACCTTCCCGTGTGTGGTGACGGCGTGTTCGATCCTAATACCGAATCATGCGAGCCGACTCTACCGGGAGTTGAGGACGACGATTGCTCAAGTACTTGTCAATGTTCAACAGGTGTCCCGGATGGTCTGGGTGGTTGTCTCCCATCAGCTTGTGGTGATGGCATCTTCGATCCAGCAAAGGAAGAATGTGAAATCACAAGTGATGGGTGTGACTTTACATGTCGCTGTGTCAATAGACTATCCGATGGACAGGGCGGATGCCTCGTTGCTGCTTGTGGCGACGGCCTCTACCAGCCCGAAGCGGGTGAAGAGTGCGATGGGCCAGGTGTACTGGGCTGCTCCACGACTTGTCAATGTTCGTTCACAGCTCCAGATGGCACAGGAGGTTGCGCAAGCCCGAGATGTGGTGATGGCATATTCCAGCTGTCACTTGGTGAAGAATGTGAAGATGGAAATAACAGTGACGGAGATGGGTGCTCAGCGACATGCCTATGTGAAACACCGACAATACCTGATGGCTCAGGAGTATGCATCCTGGATGTGCCACCGAGCTCTTCTGTAGAGATGTCCTCTGATGTCAGCTCCTCCCAAGTACAAACCTCCTTTCAGACGTCAGTCTTCAGCGATAGCTCAACAATCACCAGCGACGCTCCCAGCTCTGCCGAAACACTGTCCTCCTTGCAGACGTCAGACTTCAGCGAAAGCTCGGCAACAGCCAGTGATAGCGGTAGCTCTTCTCAAGTATCCGCCTCCTTCCAGGCGTCCGTGGTCGGTGGAAGCTCAATAGCATCCAGTGAAGTTTTCAGCTCATCTCAAGCATCTGCATCCGCTCAGATGTCAGAGTCCAGTGAGATAGGTAGTACGACAACGATTGACAATATTTCTAGCTTGTCACAAATATCGACGACCCTTGTGTCTGTTCAGACGTCAACGACTAGCGATATTGGAAGCACAACAACAATTGACAACATCTCCACTGTTTCTCAATTGTCATCTTCTATCCAGATAACATCTAGCGAGATAATCAGCTCAACAACGATTGAAACTATTTCTAGCTTGGCTGAAGCTCTCAGCTCGTCAATAGTCAATGACATTCCCAGCTCGTCTCAAGCTTTGACGTCTAGCGAATTGATCAGTCCAACCACGAGCACCCCGTCCATAACCTCTTCTGGTGCAGGATCTATCCCAACATCCATCGGCAGCGGATTCCGAGTCATTGTTACAGCATCAATCTCAAATTCCCGGGTCGTTCCATTTCGCAACGGCACAATTGCACGAAAGAGACAAGACGCCACGCTCTTCTTGGTCGCAGGTGGAGACGGAACTTTCTCCACTACGGGCACCGAGTGCCAAAGCACCGTCTTTGAACTGTCATTGGACGGACGGCTTCTTCAGGACACAAGTCGCATATTTGCATCTGCAGCAGACATATTTGCTGGATCGGGACCTTTCCAGTCTATCCCGATCGGTTCTACGGCCGCAGGTCAAGACGATGTCTTTTCAGTGGTGGGCACGAATGTTCAATGGAGCAATCCCGAATTCGGAAATGGTAATGCTATTTTCGCTCTCGACCCTGTGTCAAACTCCGTGCAGGTGTATTACTCTGGCTCTCCACCTGTTGATACGGTCATCCAGTTGTCGATACTAGCTGGCGATAGTAAGTCTCCAGAACATTGAACCAAGAAATGTATTAATTTTTCCGTAGATTGTTTATCTTCATCCCAACCCGGTGTCGCAGGCCCTACCAGCGTTGGACTCAGCTCGGAAATTGCCCTCGGTTCTGTATCACCACCAGAAAGCACAAGGACCACTGCAAGCTCGCCTGGTTCCCAATCGCTACAGACTTTCGGCAATGGCGGTGGCCCTGCAACGCAAGCAAATTCAAATATCGCACCGTTCACGAACCCAGCCTTCACGATCAGACTACCTACAGCTCCTGCTAGCTTGCCCACAACTACTATCGATATTGCAATTGGTATCGAGATCGTCATCAACGTTGAGATTTTGACCACAACAATTGTCCTTGCAGATGTGACTAGTGAGTATCAAAAGGCGCCCTGCAGTCCATGTCAATTCTAATTATCATACGCAGTAACTTCAACCTACACGTCCACATGTGACTCTACCATCAACGGCGTGTGGAATACCCCAGTCCCTGGCTCACCATGCTACGTATGCGAGATGATGGAAGAAGGCATCGCGCCTCCCGGAAGCATTCAGTTCACTATCATATCCGTAAGCGTTCAGATCATCCTGACTATAGACATTATACTGACTGTTAGCAGAAACAATGTACAGCCTGCGCCAACGGCGTGCTCCCAACTCCGGAGCCAGTCGTGTATAAAGGCTGCGATACCTGCTCGCCAACACCGCTGTTGAACATCCCTATCATCGCAGCAGGCAACGCGTCCACCAAAGCACCTCACATCGATATGATGCCAGCGATGACTGGCTATGCTATGCCGGTTGCGACGCCGCTAGCTTCGGTAGGCGTGTCACACGTTGTAGTCTTGCCCTTGCCACATACCGTAACTGTCGGTCCCAACATCACGACCGCTTCAACAATAATGCCTGCGGTCAACACGCTTGCGGTCAACACGCCAGCGATTAGCACTCCCACAGTCTTCCAAGGATCCGCTTCTAAGCTGATCGGCTTCAGTGGCGTTGTCGGGTTAATGGTCGGCCTTTTCTTGTTCTTCATCTGATTGCAGCCTGGGCGTTAGCTGTGGCGTTTCTTTGGTTGGGTAATCTGACCTCAATAATTCCATCCTCTGGTGAAAAGTCGTGCTAGATTTGACCACCATTATAATTCAATTTCAAGTAACAATATCACTCAATATCGCTTTGAGCTTTTGATACCTATGTATCTTTCATGCATCATGTTCGACACAGATCTAGATTAACTAAGTGACGGTGATAAGGGATAATCGACTGGTTCCTTACGCTCATGGAAAATGCAAGGTGGCCCAGCGTAGAGCAGAAGTGCAATTGCACTTCACTGTATCCACTCTACAGATGGTAATTTATGTTATAATGGTATTGAGTTGCAAGTAAGTATCATCATTAGTAAACGCCCAACGTCAAAGCAATTCAACTCTTCCTTCTTGCTTTGTGCCTCAAAAGTTCGCCAGGCCCAATTCCTTCGCAATGATAGCCGCTCCCTTTTCTCCAATCACCAACGCAGTGTTATTCGTGTTCGCACCAACGTTCTCAGGAGCAATGCTCAAATCAATCACCTTCAACCCCTCCACTCCATATACGCTCAGACTCTCGTCAACCACCCCCATCTTCTCTCTGGGCGCCATCTTTGCCGTGCCGAGCGAATGCCAGGTGCTGTTGATATTCTCACGGAGGTACTGCTCGATGGCCTTGTCGTCTTCTGTCGAGTAAACAATATTTTCAGTGATGTTAGCCTCTTGATCTATGTCCAGGTCCAAAAGAGCTGCTTGAGAGCTTGGAAGAAATCTAGGATGGGTCGTAGCAAGTTCCCCACGGTACACTTTTGTTCGCCGCATGATCTCCCGCTGGGTCTTGTATTGCCAAATATGTGCCTTCAAATCGAACTCGTGCTCATCGGAGAAGAATCCCGTGTTGAATTTTGGTGGATCGGATATGTTTGGGCCGGTAATATGGATGCTGCCCCGGGAGTAAGGATAAGCGCTGTAGCTTGCGACGGAAATGAACTCTCCAGATATATGCTCTTGACGTGGGGCAAAGAAACTGTCCAGGATCAGCATTTGGCAACTTGGCGCTTGAGGTCACGTACCCTCCGATCAAAGCCAATAAACCTAGTGGTTTAGATGGCTCATTCTTGAAATCCTGCTCCCAGGCAGCATGAAATTCGCGACCCAAAGCTACGACATCAGCTTCGATCGGACGAATTTTTGCCGCAACGTCGACCATGTTCCATTGAACATTCGGGTCGCATTTGGCGATGGCCTCATCCAGCGTATGAACTCCTCCTAAGAGGGCATTGTTAGTTTGGTGCAGTTCGAGTGAGGTCTTGTAAACAGGAAACACTCCATTGTGGTCTTGGTAATCGTGACCGACTCCAGGCACATCAGCTACCACATTCACAGATGCTTGTAGAAGGACATCCGAATTCCCTACTCCAGATCTCTCCAGAATCAAAGAACTACCACAAGCTCCAGCCGAGACAATCACCAACTTTCTAGCCCTGACAATGATTGGGCTAGAGGTAGCTTTTGTGTCAAATGCGGGATTGGAAACGAACTCAATGCCGTTGGCTTTCTTGTGGTCATCGAAAAGAACGCGGACAACTTTGGAGTCAACAAGCACATGAAGCTTCGGGTGCTTGCCATCGTTGAGGAGTGGGTGTAAATATGTATGAGCAGAGTCTTGTCGTTTGCCATCTGGTGAAATATATCGCAACCAGCGGCTGACTCCATTGTTGGATTCGAGATCTTGCAAGTCGACGATGTCAGGATATCCTACTTTTGCTGCAGCAGTGATGAAGTCCTCCTCGGAGCGCTTCTCGCGATACCCTCCGTCCGATATGTACATGGGTCCGTCAAAGCCGTGAAGATCAGGATTACCATGTCCGTGGTATGTTTCGAGCTGTAAAAGTCAGCATCGCTCTCGTCTCGATCCAATGGACATGTTAGACCTTCTTCAAATACGGCAGCATCTCTTTCGCACTCCAACCAGGTGTCTTCCAAGAATCGAAATCACATCCTTGTGCTCTTGTGTACCTACAGTCATTAGCATCGTCTCATACATCCAAGGACAAATTAAAAGCCCACATCATGTAGTTGATTGATGACCCACCACCAAGCACACCACCACTTTGGACGATGGGCGCTCTTCCAGCCAGATGATCAGACTTCTCTCCCTGCCAGAACAGAGCCGACTTGCTACCCGGGGCGACATTGTACAGAGCCACACCAGGATTGACGATTATCGGATCATTGAAATTATTCTGGCCTCCTTCGACGACAAGGATTTCGAGGTCTGGATCTGCTGCAGCCAGTCTGCCAGCGACGACGCATCCTGCTGTTCCACCTATAGGGGTCAGCTGTTGCATCAAGCTTGGGTCGTGAAGAGAATACCTCCGGCGATGATGATGTCCACTTCTTCAAGTCCTTCGGGAAGCTTGCTGTAGAGAGGCATGTTGCCCTTGCAAGTTTGAGCTTGGAGAGTTGGTGAGTAGCTGGTGCAGAGGCTGACGGTGAGAGGCTATCTGAGGAATGATGATGGTGGGACAAGAGATGTGTAACATAACACAACATGAATGCGGAAGGGACGCAGCGTGACACAAGTCGGCGTGCGGGAAGGTGCGAGGGGCACGTAATAGGCACCAAAGCTACCAGGAAAATAGAAGTCCGAACAAGATACACGAGCTTCTTGAAATCGGATAACCGAATATTGCATGTTGTCGAACAGAAGATTGGGAAGCACTGGTCGGAAGCACGCAGCTAATACGGGACGTGCTTGTAAGGTTCAGGGCCTCTCAAAGGCAGGACTTGAGAATGAAAGGTGAGAAGTACATATTTTTGAACACATAGAATTGCTCCAATCAATAACCCAAATTACTCATGAAATAAATTGAAGTCAATTGTGAGGTTCTTGCCAAGCCCGCGAAATTGCTACTTTTCTTGTCTCTTAATGTACAAAGCCTCTCTAGGCAAAAGCAAATATCTTCACCTTCTAAACAATACCAGAAGCAAAAATAAAAGCTGTCAGTGCAACAGTGCTAAGCATTCCATATCCAGCACCGTATCGCTCAGCCGCACCATTGATATCGTCATCCGTACCGTTATTCGTCATAGTATTGTTGCCCACAGTGGTCATGGGGCTGGCGAACAAACACTGGAAGTTCACACTCGGACTTTGGATCAACGACGAGTTTGATCCATCCTGCTTCCAGAAGAATGACATGACAGGAGTCTCTCCCAAGATGGCGGGAGCTGTCTCATTGTAGTACACGGAAGCTGAGATCTTGTACGACGCTACACGAGTGAGCTGATTCGAGCGCGGAATCGTCGGGTGGCAGTTCGAGGTGCTGTTCTCAGAAGCGCTGATTGGCTTGGCTGCACCAGCACCCGTGAGTGAAAATCCGTGGACCTGGGGAGAAGTAATAGTGCAGCTGCTTGGGAAATTGGACTGCACTGCTGAAGCGATCGACGAGCAAGTTGTAGCTTGGTTAGCGACACTGACGACGCTGTTTCGGGCAATTTCGATGGCATTTGAGACCAGATCGGTTCCAAGGTTCAGGGTGCATTGGTTTCCAAGAACGTCGCCACAGGCTGGCGAGAGAAGGTCGGTCCTGTTGGGTTCGAAAACTACATTATCGTTGTCGGGTAAAGTGATGCTGAAGAAAGTTAGCCAAATGAAATAATCTGAGAGCTGAAACAGGTCGCATGCTAGCAGAAATTTCGTAAAAAAGTTTACTTACTAGAATCCGCAGCCAAAGTAATCGAGATCCTTCGAGGTCAGATCAACATCTGGCGAAGTACCAAGGTACAGGACTCTCTCAACCTCTCTCTGATACTGATCGCTCTCTAGAATCTGGTCATCAATTCCCAGAGTCCAGCTGAGATCAAGACCTCCTTCCGTGATAGGGACGCTGTAGTCAACTATGCCGATGCTTGTGAACGTCTGGTTGGCCACGATGCAGTTTGCAGCACTCGAGTTTGGCACAACTGGGCATTCAACATCAACGCAAGTTCCGATATCATCTGCTGCCCTCGAGATGGTGGATATGGCTAACAGAGAGCTCAAAGTAAACAGGTGTTGGCTTGATTGATACATGGCGCCTGAGGTGGGGTTTCTCGGGACTCTTATAGGTGTATTCTCGGTTGTTGTAGAATTGGTAATTCGGGGTCTCTCTGTGCTTCCTCGTGATCAATTTTTATTGGGTTCGAGGAAGCTTTCAAGTCCGTTATTGTTTTGTCGTTCAAAAAGTTACTCGAATGGCCAAGTGCTGTTTTGTTTTTGACTCGGTTATCTTTGTTTATCGTAGGTATGACGTCGCTTGAAGGCGGGGCAGAATGAGAACAGAGAATGGCCGACAGAGTAATGAGATGTGCTTTCAGTCTTTAATAGGGATGGCACATCTGTCTTCACAGCGACTGCTTCGAGGTATTGCGTCGAGTGGCATGTTATGGCACGCATTGATTGCTGTGATGCGATGCCAAGATACCCAATCAAGGAAGAGCAAGCAGCCAAGGGAAAAGAACAAGCAAGAATGATAGCAATAGGCTATGCAGCTTACTCGTGATCTCTGTCTTTCAACGAACGTTTCGTTTTCCCTCCATTTTTTTCGGTCCCTTGCATCCCATCCGCATCATCTTCCGATACTCCGAACCCTGTGTCGATCGGCTCTTCAGCTGACCTCTGAATTGCCCGGGTCGGCACCTGTCGGTTCGGTTAATTCTTAGCTCTTGGCACCAGTAAATAAACATAGTGTACGGTATCTTACCTCCTCCAAATCCTCCACACATCACAAAAAATGAATCACTCACGTCAAGGGAAGACAGACCGTGGTATCACTCTGCACTACTGAGCCATCGAGCATCCCACGCATTCTCACAGCTGAATCACGATGATGACGTCATAGAGGTCCTCCTGTTCGTGGGATGCGGCTCTTTTCATAGCCAAGTACTGCATGCAGCAACATTGCCGTACTCGCACATATGTTCTGCAGGTATGGACGGCCGAAAATCACCCTCACCCAGTGGTGCGTCTCTATCTGCGTGCATGCTGCATAGGCGGCCCGTCATTTTATATCTCCTTTCCGATGCTATCCTATCCCGGCAAGCCACATCTGATCCTTACGATCCCCAACATCACGCTACAACTTCCTATTCGGAGGCAGCAGTTCATCGATTAGTTATTCGGGCAACTGGAGCATTGTATACCCCTCTCATATGGATTACGGCAGTATCCGATACTCCGAATCGATTCGCAGAGGTTACCGACTCTGGAGCAATGCCAAGAGAGCACGCCGTAGGGCTGACACTTTATCAGATGCTATCCCGGGCATGGCTATCGAGTCCTTCCATCCAGTGCAAGCAAGCCCTCTAGTTATGTCATCTAACTTGTTCCTTCTCACCCTAAAGAGCCTGCACGTTCTGTACCTTGCTGCCTTGTTTTCTTTTTTTCCATGGCCAGGCTTGGGATGTTTCTTCAGGACCGAGACTAGCCAATTTTCTCCTGAAACCTTGTACTGTGCCATTACATTGCAGAATTTCCACAAGCCTCACTGGTCACTGTTTCTATCTTGAATCGCTCTTTCCAGAGTAGAGGGGTGACATGCGCTGCTAGACCTCACTTACCTGGCGACTCGTTCGGACGCGCCTATTTGCGATTGAGGAATTCAATTCCATCTACTACGATCTTTGTGCGGATTACTTTCTACCATCTCAAGCTCATCTCAAGCATCGTTTTTTTTTCAAGTCAAATCCACCCTGAGTTTCCGACCCCGAGCCGAAACCCGCATACTCGCTCCTAGTCAAGCGTTCCACGGAACTGACTTGAAGACTTGTAGCTGTCGGAATAAGCGAGATCTTCATCCTTCGTCCCAACTCTGTGCCTCATACATATGGCGGCCGACGCTAGAACAGTTGGCAGACATCAGAAGCTTCCCTGCAGCAGTATCTCTGGCCCATCACTTCCCAGTCTGGCAATCAACGTTCCTCTTCGGACGAACACCTGCAGCAGATGCGGCTTGCTTTCGTCTCATCTAATTCCCTCAGCTTATGGTTTACCCTGCCAAGGTTGTAGTCGGTGCCTTTGCATCTTCGCATCCGAAAAGCCTCTTGTTCGATGTCTGTGCCGCAGAGATACTTCGTCCCAAGCTCTACGATTCTCTCACTAGAGTAGGTCTTTCAATGACCTCAGCTTACTTTTTTTCCCCGATTTCGATGGAGCTCAAAGCAATATGCCACCGTCACCTTCCCCTTCTGGTGCCGACGTATCCCTTAGAGTTCGAAAGTAGTAGAAGAAGAAGGTATAACTGGAAGAGAAACAGAAGGGCTGCTTGTAGTCGTCTGTACGAATCAGACGAACGGAACAATTGTATTCCACATACCTCTGGTACAAGCAGTCACAACCTCTAGGCATCAGATATGTATTTAAGTAGTCCCATTTCCGGTCTCAAATAGTATTTCCTCAAGCCATCATCACATTCGTACTTCACTTCTCACACAAGTATTCAACACTCCTCCACATCTCAGACCACCAAGTCTTTCTTGAACAATCCATCACAATGGCAACCGTCATTGGAGTTGTTGGCTCTGTCCTCACTATCTTCTCTTTCCTACAAGACAATTTCAACACCGAAGACCACACTACTAGTGAGACAAAGATGCGAATTGTCGCGGGTCTCGACGGCACCGGCGATCCACCACTCAACAATGCAGGAGGTGACTATCCAGATGTCCGTCTCTTCAACGAGAATGGTGGCTTCCTTGGAGGCACCTACGACAATGGGTATGTCAGCAGCGGTACCGCTTATGACGTTACCATCCAGCAAACAGTTGGACAGCAGCCCACCTACGCATTGTTCACTGGAAACACAGATGCGATCTGTATTGCTTACATCGCATCCACTTGGCCATTCGGTGGGAAATATGGTTGGGTGGGATCATGGGGACGAAGATGTGGACACCCTTGGTAAGCACATGACCCACATAGGTCACCGTTGGTGAGAGGAAACCCGTGCTAATATGCACACAATAGGTATGCTTCAGGCGTTTACATTGATGGCAAGAACCCAGACTGCATCTGGCTGGACTCCAACGGTGACCCAACACCAGTCACTGCTTTCCAAGTACACTTCCCAGAATTTAACGACAAAGGTGAAGGCTACAACAGCAACACCCAATAGTAAGTCTAGTAAACGACTGAGTAAGGAGCTTCGACTGATACGTCTCAGCTACTGTGATGCCGCACCGCCTTTCAACACCTACACAGGAAACGATCCCAACACCATAACCTACTGGACCCGAAAGCGCAACGCACTCGCTTACCCAACCAGCAGCGCCGATAATCTCAGCACCCGCTCTTCTGCCAAAGAGCCCAAGCCAGTTCGATCCACAGTCCGTGGTCTCGTAGACGACACCCGTCTTGTCAAAAGTCGCATCGCAACACACTCTGCCGTCGAGCTTTGCGAAAGCCCAACATCTGCTGGGCCGGACTTTGTCTCGTTTGCCGAGGGTAAGTTCTGTGACATGAAAGGACGAATTGTCTGGGACCTCTGCAGCGAAGCGCTGTTGGAGCAGTGCTTTGATGCGGAGGCTGGTGAGGTGAGATTTGGTGATCTGGCGAGAGGAGTTGTCAAAGATTACACCAAGGTTATCGAATGGGCTTGATGGTTGCCACTTTAAGCTTGGTCGTTCTTTCGTGAGATGGAAGCTTGTCTGCTTGCAAGATTGTGTTTGTAGATCCGTGTGGTGATCTAGGATGAAAAGTACTTCTCTTCTTGAAAGCACCTTTACGATAGTGGTTGGATGCGTTTATTCTGCTTTTTTAGACAGGACTGAAGATTGATTGGATTCCCAAAGTTCACATTTCCACCAAAGTTGAAGAGACTATCGTGCTGTGATGTTCCGAAGTATCTCAGCATGATGGCCCGTTTCTCATGAACGATCGCTCTAGAGTTGCTCCATCCTTACAGTCATAATTAACTCTCGAACAAGCTTGGAAACACAAAAGTACCGCCCCAAAATAAGTTGACTCTATTCAGAGAACTAAAACATTCCTTCGACTGCCCCTCCACGGGTATATCCCAGGCACAATACACTCTAGCGAAGGCTGAGCACAAGATAATTTCTCGGCAGTCCATCCATCGTCCCTTGGCTTCGCGGGGTCTCCAAAGCTGATTCGCTAAGCGTTCAGGGGAAGCGAGACTAGCGCAGGATCGAAAAGCCCCTCCCTTCCCTCGTGCAGCCACTGGAATGGATAGACAGCACACCAAGCACGCGGTTTGTTAATTTAGGCTCTCTACTCTGCTTCAGCCTCGCGAGGGGTATACTTAGTTGTTGATCTTGGGAGATCTGAAGGAGAATCAGTCGATCCTCAACGATGTCTCGATGATTTGATTCGTGCATCGTTCGTATATTCCTGGACCCCTCAATGTTCTGCCTCGTGAATCTGCATGACATGTTGATTAAATCAGTAGATCTCACGCCGTTGCTTCAGCCTCATGAGGGGTCCTTTTGTCTGTAGATCCGGGACCCTGAGAAGATTGGACGATCTTACCTCTAGGTCGCCCTGTAACGTAACAATTTCGATTGTTAGACTCTTGGAAAGCTCAGAAATCTGCCTTACTTGCATGTGTTCCCCTCTGTTTCCAAGAGCCCGTATTGTTGTATTCCCGTACCGATACCTGTACCGATATCCCTCCCGAGCTGAATGCCAGGAGCCGCCGGTCCCTTTCTCCGCAGCACGCGACGATCCTACAAGTACAACATCGCTACATCCTCATATTGATATGCATGTTACACATTCCTTTCTAACTTGGCAGCACTCCCTCGTGCGAAATCTAAGAAGTCGAGTGGTGTTCATGTTCTCCAAATGGTATGGAGGATGCGCGATTAAAGTGTTGAAGTGCAGACAAAGGGCCTTGGCAAGGCAGGATGCCTTCAAAACTTCAGCTGCGATGTTTCTAACGGGGAAAATCGTCGAGTAATGACCCGTGTCTAAAGATAATCTTGACCCTATTCAGGGAAATGCAATGCTTGGATGAGGGACGGCGGAAGGAGACTGATACAAGAATACAGAGCTCAAGGTGAGAGAAATGAATGAAGGTATTGACCGCGGAAAAAGTATAAGAAGGGCTGTTTCCGTCGTCGATATCAACATCTCATCAGCAGCACCAGCATCCTCGCCTTCTTCAACAGCACATCATCTCTGACAATCACACTTCAACTTCACCTCGCACACACAACCAAAATCCATCTCAACTCCACCTCTCAACTCAAAATGAAGTACTCCACCATCATCCAAGCCCTCCTCGTCGCCCTGTTCAGCAACATCGTTTACGCATCCGTCATCGATACTCGCTCTCTTACCACCCGAGACGACCAGTCTCCAAACACCGAAGATCTCATTGCCTACCAACTTCCAGACGGTCGTCGCAGAATCGACTTCTACGACAATGGTGCTCTTGAAGGATATGCCATCGAGACTGATGATGGAGGTTTGTACATTCGAAATGATGCAAGGCAAGCAAGTCGCTAACGAGCAAAACAGCTATTTTCTATGACATTGATGGCTCAGAGGTCTCTCTCGCAGACGACGACGACTCTGATCTCGCCAGACGCCAATCTAAGTGGCGCTTGGCCATTAAGTTTGCAAAGTTGATCGCTAAGTGGGGAAAGCGAGCTTGGGATTACATCTACTGTGTTGGTGCTAGCTCTATGTGGAGATGTGGTGATGATGTGAGTTTCCCTTTCCTTTCAATCTTCGATTTTGGTGTCGCCTTGCTGGGTTCCCTAGCCATGGTATTTTATTTGACAAAGCTAATATTCTTGGATTAGTATGTTCAATGCGCTTCTCAAGGCACCCCACCGTGGTCCTGCATCGAGGGTATCATTTGTGTTGGTGTTGCTGCGAGGAAGTGTTAGACAAGACAACGAATCTGCCAAGGACAACCAATTTGATGCGGAAGCTTAGGGCGGATTGTGCGCTATGGAAGAGGAACGAAGGTGGCAGCTGTGCGGATCTTTGTGATTGTTATGCTTGTTGATGTTTTGGCTCGCTTCGCTTCGCTGTGCAGTGGGGCGTGTGTGGCTTTGAGTTTCCTACTTTTCGTTAGGTCATTTGTATTTCGCAACCAATGCAAACACGTGTTTAGCGCACCCATATTTGAACAAATTCAGATTTTGCTGCGATCTGTACTCGTTTTCATTGGTCAACTCGATGATTCAGCTGGGCATACCATGAAGTGAGACCATTGACTTACATATTCCGAATGCGGAAGTGCTTGACACAAGCCAAAGACCCCTCTTCGTTGGGAAGTCCGCTACTCGCACTAAGTTCTATATAGGCCATGATGGCATTCCTTCATGATTCATCGGCTTTCGCATAGATGCATCAATTCTTTTCGATATAACGATCTTAAACTAGTAAAATTAGTCGCGGCACTTCGTAGGTCTGCCGCAATCCGTATTCAGATGCTGTTTTGCAATCCTATTATGCTCATCGAAATTTGTTCTCGCTCTCAAGCACGAGTGAATTGAGATCACAGCCAGTAATTTCATTGTTCAACAATCGTGCGCGAAGACTTTTGATCACCGCAATGATCGCCCCTTTGCTGCATGTGATGAGCATGTCTTCTAGTGTCACTTGATGCCAAGCTCAACTAGAGTAGAAGTGTCATTGAAACTCGTAGTAAGAGGTGCACCTAGCCGAGCCGTGATCAGCCTCCCTTCTATTGCAGCACTGTGGTACTTTCACTACTGGGCCATCAAGGACGACAACTCGCCAGAGGAAGCCACGCTACCATTGCTCCTCACCTCGGCACGCGCCATGCTGCAGCCAGTGCTCTTTGTGGTTCATAGACAAGTCCGCGTGACCATTTCGACGTCTCGATTCGCATGCATGGTATCGGTTGCCGTGTGGGGTCATTGAAAGAGAGTTTCGCTTATCGTCCTCTTGATTTTATTTACCAGACAAGGTGGCGATCGTTCCTAGGGAATGTAATTTTCAGTGAGTAATCACTTCTTAGTGTATGACCGGACCATCTCATAGGGTCAAGATAAATATGATGAATTTCAATTCGGAGAAGGCGAGATTGCGGCGCATCGAAGTCCCTGGTTTGTGCATAGGGCTGGCATTCTAGACTCTGTTGACAAGCTGTAAGGCTTGAAATGACAGTGCTCGCTCGGAGAATTTTCATTATTTTCTGCGAGAGTTTACTGCCCTGGGAGGTCTAGATGAAAGAGACCAACAGAAGCTGCCGACCCTAGCATGAATGTTGTCACAGTCGACCTCGACTAAAGCCAATCATGATGTCCGCTCAATTACTCGCTCGGCCACTATGCTGGGCACGCTACGGCTGGTACCCCGCATCTCCACACCCATCGCGCTCATGCAGACCTTATGAAGTCTGGAGCCAAAAACTAACGAAGTCTGTCAAATGAGAATGCTGGATCCTTGAAAAGGCTTAAATGGTAAGTAGACTTGATTGGAAGATCCCAGCCTCTAGCTCAACAATTGCCATCTGGACTGCCGAGCTACGACAGGAACGTCGTAGTGGGCTATCAATTTTGGTTGAGGACATCATCATGCTGGTGTTAAGGCTGCAGTGGCTTGATGGCTTTGTGGCTGCTAGATCGCATGGGCGTGCTACTGGACTGGGGGTTTGACGGTGTTTGATGATTCGATGGTTGGTGCTGAGATGTTTCTGATCTGGTGTTCTGAGAAGGTTAGACATTTCTTTCTGAGTAGTTGAAGGCGAAAAGCCATGGTAGACTAATGCGACATCCGATGCTAGCATGGCGACAGGGAGCTAAGGGCAAGCCGCGAAGAAAGGAGCTATGAGAGAGAGCTATCACAGCTCCGAGCTTCCATATAAGAAGGAACGACACTTTCCCGTCCCAGCATTCGATCATCATACAGCTCAACTACATCTTCATCAATACACAACACTGTTTCTCTGCCCATAAGAACAGATCCAGAGCCTCCTGAGCTTCCAAAACAACACATCCAAATTTCCGAGCTACCTTCACCATGGCAGGAGGAGCTATGATATCGACGGGAGGGACGATTGAGGGTGGATTCCTCAAAGGGAGAGCTCTGATCTACCCTCTCTTTCTGATCACCCTCCTGTTCTTCCTCTGGGGTTTCTCGTATGGTCTTCTCGATGTCTTGAACTCCCATTTCCAGGCCGTGCTCAGCATTACGAAGCTACAGTCGACTGGTCTGCAGGTCATGTACTTTGGTGGAGGGTGAGTTGAATCCTTTCCGGCCTGATTAGAGACGTTCGCTGATCAAATACAGATACTTCCTCTTCTCCCCAATCGCAGCAGAGGTTTTGAAGCGCCGTGGATACAAGACAACTATTCTGATGGGACTCACTCTCTACTCCCTCGGCGCCGTTTTCTTCTGGCCTACCGCACACTTCACCACGGCCGACAACAAACTTGCTTCATATGGCGGCTTTCTTGCATGCACCTTCGTGATTGCTTGTGGACTGGCCACACTCGAAACATCGGCCAACTCATATGCAGTCATTATTGGTGACCCCGCTTCGGCTTCTATCCGCCTGCAGTTCTGTCAATCTTGGAACGGTGTCGCTTCTTTCGTCGGTCCTTTGATTGCGTCAAAGTTCTTCTTTTCTGGGGAGAATGCGAACAATTTAACGAACGTCCAGTACGTTTATCTGGCTGTGGCATGTCTTGGCGCCGCTGTTGCAGTCCTCTTCATCTTCACCAAGCTTCCTGAGGTTTCCGAAGCTACACTTGCCGAAAACGCCAACATCGAGATTCAAGCTGTCGATGAGCATGGAAATCCGATTGGTCAGGGTCCATTGTGGAAGCAGTATAACATGATCTTCGCATTTGTTGCCCAGTTCTGCTATGTTGGTGCTCAGGTATGCTTCCCTCGAAGGTCAGGCAATCTCCAAACATACTAAAGTCCTCAGGTATCAATCGGTGCTTTCTTCATCAACTACGTCGTCGAGAACGGAGGCTTCACTAAGCCACAAGCTGCAAACTTCCTATCATACGCACTGATCATCTTCACCGTTGGTCGTTTCGTAGCTGTCGGGATCGCATTCTTCCTCGCACCCGCGTTCATCATGGTCGTCTACTCTCTCCTGGTCATCGCTATGACGGCTTGTGCTGCATCGTTGGAAGGATCAGCAGGCGTTGGAACACTCATGGTCACATATTTCTTGATGGCACCTATGTATCCCACCATCTTTACATTGGGTACAGCTAGTAAGTTCATCCTATCACTTGCGACGCCACGAAAAGGAGATGATTTCTAACATAACCTCCAGATCTCGGTATTCACACTCGCCGCGGTGCTGGTATCCTCGTTATGGGTGTTGCTGGTGGAGCTGTCCTCACTCCAATTCAAGGTGCTGTCGCCGATCACGCGTCCACTCGAATTTCTATGGTCGTCCCACTCGTAGGATTCGTTGTTGTATTCTCGTACGTCGCATACCACTGGTTCACCCATGGCAAGAATATCCTCCGCGTCAAGGACATTGTCGTCGCTGCCGACACTGCTGGTCGTCGTGGCTCTGCTTGGGGAGGTGCTGTTGGTGGCGCAGTCAACTACGTACACTACACTGGAGAGAAGGAGGGTATGGCAGAAGGAGGAATGAGAAGAGCAAGTGTTGTTTCCCAGGGTCGCAAAATGTCCATTGCCGTCCAGGTAAAGAGACCAAGTGTCAGTCATGGGGAGACTGTTTTGGAGGAGCAGAAGGGAAATCCTATCTTGTTGTAAAGAGGCGGAGGGTATGATGAATCCCTGAGAGGTCAGAATCACGGTATATCGGTGGGCAGTAGGAAGTGGTGGATTCTGGCGGAGGCATACGGGGGCGGGGGAAAGATTTGAAGAGATGACGATGTATGATTTCTATGTGTTTGATTTGGTTTCGTATCTTATACCACAGATGATAGTTTGTCGTTTCTAAATACCAATTCGTTGTACAATGAAAGGCTTATTGATCCACAGACATTTCTTCGTGTACTATTCCTGCCCAAACTATTCTCCAGCTGGGGTGGGCATCAAGGTGCTGAAGCTTAGCGCGAGACCACAACATCCCCCGGAAGTTTTGTAAACCCTGCAAGACGAAGTCAGTAACATCACAAGAACACAACCTTCTACGCAAATCCATCCAAATAACTTACATCCATCGACATCCTCTTTCATCGTTTGGGGGATAGTACACTTCATTGCATCCTCATCTGGCTGCCTCAGAAGCTCTTTGCACCTGTCGCCTGTGCAGCGAGCATTGAGAGCGCGCTGTAACGAGTCGCCTTTCCATCCAAACACGTAATCCCCATGCTGGCCGTGGCCAGTACTGATTGCAAATGTCAGTAACAATCCTTGAAAGCAATGCATTGAAGCGGGAATCAAAGAAGATAGACCTACGCATCACCCATCGCATAAACAAACGGTTGACTCCCATCCTCTCTCCACAACTCCAGATCATTCCAGGGGCTGGTGTCCCACATGACTTCGTACATCAGCTGTGGCAGATGTACCGGGTGACTATCCGGGCACTTCCCTCTTTCTAAAGATGGCGTATATGGTCTCATCACAACCGGGTCGGCGTATGGCTCGAACGGGATATCCGAGTACACAACGTGACTCTGATGATCGGGAGAATCGAGATTGACGCCATCCCAACAGGTCGGAAATGTTACTGTTGTGCGAATACCACCGGCGCAAAATTCATTCGGAAGTGATGTTGTGTCATTACCGGTGCATGGTGCGCCGCCGAAAGGCTCAAAGTTGGCACCGAAGCAGCGGTGGCAAATCCCGCGAGATTCACCCTCGGTGCTGCGAAGCATTGGATTGCCTGCTAGCATGCGGAAGCCCTGAACAGTGTCAGCCTAGATACGGATTGGATGAGGGTTTCGTAAGAGAGCGACTGACCGGCGTGAATGCAGTGACATTAGACACCCCGTCGTACGGCGGAATATAATACACTGTAATGCCTCCATTCTGCTTCAACCCACCATTCTCAAATTGCGCCACCCTCTTGAAAGATCCGTTCCTTGCCTGGTAATACAACGCGGCTGTCCAATAATTGCTTAAATCTTCGCTGAATGTGCAGCTTGTGCATGTGGATTGAGCGACTAGATCGTGGGACAGTGGGACCATGGTTGCATTGAAAGAGTTTCCACCAACGATCTGATGAGTATGTGGCGAGCCAATTATGCCTGGAGAGACGAGAGGATCAAGTCGCTCGACCACAAGCTGCGAGCAGGCGAAGCGCAGCATGGCTGCTTGTTGAGCATTGATTGATGGAAGAAAGACCAGAAGGGCGACGACGGAAGCAGTTGAACAGAGCATCATGGTTATCGAAGGATCAGGGAATTGAAGCTGAAAGTCCGGAAAGCAATTGACATGGTGACCTTCATGCTGATATAGATCTTCGATATGTTCCAATGGCTGAACAACTGCCGAAGATAGAGGATTATCATTCCTGATGGGTATGCGTAAATGCAATATATTCTTCGTGCCGAGGATATCTTCCTGAACCGGCTGGGAAGTGATTGGTCAATCATAGATTGGATCGCTGTTCAATAGCTTGATTGTAATAATGGTGATAACGAAAGCATTGTCGTCTGGATGGCGAGTTCCCTTAGACATCCAGACACCATTGAATAAACAAAAGGGGCTTGTGGAACTAGTGAGGCAAAGCAGATGCTCATGGAGAGTGCCATCTAGCTTCCACTTCAAACTCGAGCAAAAATTCGTAGGCCAGCGGAGCCGAACTCAATATATCATGGATTCGAACTTACAAATGCAGAGCAGGTGAGTGAGCCAGTATGAGTACCCTCGACAGACGCCCAGGGAGGCCAGACAAGGCCACGCTCGTGGAGGCAAGGTATCAGATGTCATTTTCGATCTGACGATGGATCGTGAGGCTACATTCTTCTTTACTGGCATAGGCACTAGTTCCAAGGTACTACTTGAGGCACCGTGTGGCATCGTAGTGAAATTTCACAGAGCTTCCCAAAAAAAAAACAGTGAGGTCGCTCCAGCGGCAATGCCGGAAGCACTGGTGGGCTCAAGGCAAATCATCCGTCGTATCAGCCACCACGTCACTTTTGTTCATGGCGTGCAGACGGTTCTATCTTACAGCGGCACCAGCGTGGATGAAATGGGGAGATAACGGGTATTGTGAAAGGCATGCTCAAGAAAAACTGGTCGAGAGTGTCAGGGACCTCACTAGGATTGACACGTGACTGCTGTGCTGAAGCTTGGCGGGGCTTCGCTCTCGACGCGTTCAGTCGACAGCCGGAGACAAGTTAAGCAGCGTAAGGTTGCAAGCCCTCCACAGCATTCCGGAATACTCGAAATCTTTCGGAAGGGGAGCTGACGCGTAGTGAGGATTTAATACAGTCTGGATACTGCATCCTGGAAGGGGAGTTGATGGTAGCAAGCCCCGAGGCACCAACTGGACACGTTCAACCTGTATCTTGGAAACCCATTCGATGGAATTTTTGAGCTTCCGGTACCAAACACTACCTCCCATCGAATACAAAATAAAGGGATATGCTCCTATGGGGGTGGATTGAGCTGAGAATGTGCGTGGCAGACAGAGCTTCTGCTTGGGCACCATGACTCCGTTTCTCGAAAGACATTATACGACGGCCGCGTGCGAAACATGGCGCCTTTGCTCCGCTGGTTATGCTGGACATTCGCGAGCTCTGTGCAATACTCCAGAACGACGGAACAATCTGCGCTGACGGATAGGTGGCAATACGACGAGGTCGTCCAAGTGGTGCGGATTGCAGTATCTTCGAGGAAGAAAAACCCAACCGAAGTCCGCGACACAAGTCAGGAAGTACACAAGTACACAAGAACACATACTCGATTCCTATCGTCCTGAGACCACGGGTAGGCGGATGATAGATCGTGCTCGGACTGATTCCTCTCTTGTTGGCTAAAGCGAGCAACTGGATGAAGCGACTGGAACAAAACCATTTCTCGCTGCGTATCCGGGTCCCCCCCCCCTATGAGCTTCGAGATACCCTCAAAGTCCCAAGATTGGACGAGCGCGTCTTCTGTGGACTTTCGAAGCGCCACTTGGTTGGGGAAGATTGTGCGGTCCGTTTGGTCCAGGGTTTGAAGAGAGTGCTTCTCGACGGATCAAGTATCTGCAATTGCTCGACCCCGAGGTTCTTGCGCCCGATTTGTTTTCTGCACTCGAAACGCTTCATGAGGATTGTCGATCTATGTTGTCACAGAGGGCTCTGGATTGTGGCCCCGACATCAGAGCTCTTCCAGACCCCATGGACTGAACACAATCGTACCATCAGGACTGGCCGCGAGTGCTGCTGTTTCAAGACCGGGTCTGCTCTCGCATTCTGTTCTTATCAGTACTGCCTGGGTCTTCAAAATGATCTTTCGTCTCTTCAAGGTTCAGCTCCCAGCCATCATGAGCTCCCATCCACTTCCATCTCAATTGACTTTCCTCGCAAGGCGGTCAACATATGGCAAAATTTCGGTACGGGGAAGTGAAGCTGTCAAGCGGATCTTCTTGACCGGGTTCACCAGCCCCTCTTTTGCTTGCATTGTTTTATTTTTGCTTTCTGTCAGAGCAACATATCACCACGTCTACTCGAAGAAGCTCTTGAATCACCCGCACTTGTTTCTGGACTTCTTATCGTTCGTCCAATGTTTGGCACCGTCTTTACTTCCTCACAAATCGGATCATGCAGTACCAACTCTTGGCAGCTTTAGTGGAGAGCGGACTACTTGATGAGCAAGCGCTAGAGACATTCCGATGTCCAAACCATCATACATCATTTGGTCGTAACATGGGTACAATTATGAAAATCTTCTGTTCAAGCACAGAATTTTTATTCAAATATGAATATCATCATCTGTGAACATCGAGAAGTCTCGAATGCATTCATCTTCGGTTATGAACTACCAAGATTTACAAACCTGGTATCTGATGTCAGCGAACGTCGGATTCTTGGCTGCATCAAGCCGCGTTGTAAGCCTCGAGCCATAGGGCTTGGCGACCAATGAGTCCACACGTGGGGATTATCTTATCCTCATCTATCAGGAAATGGCAGAATGCAGGTACTTGTCCCGTCACAACGGCCAGTGAGATCTGACAAGGTGCAGAATCGACCCTCGGCGAATCCGAATTTATATGCAAGGCTACGACACATTCTCTTATCTAGCAGTAATCTATCTGTATCCTTGCACGTGGGCAGAATTTCACTCCCATTGATTCGTTTTCCTCTGTTAGTTGCAGGAGATGCCTGGAGGTGCATGTCCATGACCGATAGACCCCGCGCTGAATAGCTTGCCCAAGGGTGGGAGCTATCCGGGAGCTATGCAATTTTTTGGGCCGGCGGAATTCAGGTAAGAACACCAGAGCTACAAAATCACACAGCTCTCCCATTTCTCACTTTTCCTTTTCTTCCTTCGACGTACCTTTTCTGCGCCAAAATGCGTTTCATTGCCTATCTTGCCGTTGTGGCCGGGGTCGTCAGCACAGTGTTTGCTCTGCCAACAGATAGACACTACAAGGAACATCATGACGACCACAATCATGACCACGAGAACCCAATGAGCAAGCACTACAAGGTTTCGTACGATCCTCGGCCATTCTACATCATCAATAACATGACCGAATCTCCTCTGAAGAAGAAGCTCGAATCGTGTGAGAATGGACCATTCTCGGTCACTGGCTTCTCAATTGGTCATCGCGGAGGTGCAACTCTCCAATTCCCGGAAGAGACTGTCGAAAACACAATTGCAGGTGCGCGAATGGGTGCCGGTATTCTCGAATGTGATGTTGCTTTCACAAGTGATCGCCAGCTCGCCTGTCGCCATTCCCAATGCGATTTGCACACCACCACCAACATCCTCTTGCACCCCGAGTTGGCTGCCAAATGCGCTATCCCCTTCACACCTGCGAATGCAACATCCCCTGCCAATGCTCTCTGCTGTACCAGCGACATCACGGTAGACGAATATACGAGTCTGTGTGGGAAGCAAGACGGCTTCAATGCCAGCGCGACAAACGTGGAAGACTACCAGAACGGAACACCAAACTGGCGAACAGATCTCTACTCCACCTGCGGCACAGTCATGACTCTCGACTCGTACATCACCCTCGTGGAATCCATCCCCGGCCACCGCAACTACACCCCCGAGCTCAAGACTCCCCCCTCCCAAGTCCCCATGCCCTTCAACGGCTACACCCAAGAGCAGTACGCGCGCGACCTAATCGACAAGTTCATCCAGCGCAACATCTCCGCCGACCGCGTCTGGGCCCAGAGCTTCCTCCCCGCAGACGTCTACCAATGGATAGCAGAGTACCCCGACTTCGGCAAACAGGCCGTCTACCTCGACGAGGACGGCGACACCCCCGAAACCCTACCCACCGCCTCCTCCCTTGAGCGCCTCTCGGCCATCAAAGCAAAAGGCGTCAATATCATCGCTCCGCCCTTCGGATACCTCCTCACTACCACGGCCGACAACAAGACTATCGTCCCGAGCACGTACGCCATCTCTGCTAAGCAGGCGGGTCTCGATATCATCCCTTGGACGCTGGAGCGCTCGGGGCCGCTTGCGGATGTTAGGAAGGACGAGGAGTATTATTATGGGTTCTTTGCGCAAGGTGTCTCGTACGATGGGCAGGTTTATGAGGTTCTGGATGTCCTGGCTAGAGAGGTGGGGATTAAGGCCATCTTCTCGGATTGGTCGAGTACGGTGAGCTATTATGCTAATTGTTTTGGGCTGGGGTATGGTGGATTTCAGGACTGAGTGGGTGAGTGAGTGGTGTGAAAAGCTAGATGCGAGTATATAGAGATAGCGAGGCGCATCTACTCGGGTGAATTTATTGTTTAATCCATTTGGTCTCAAGTAGTGTGAACCATCTCTCCATACCTCTATTTCTACATATCTCGTTCCACTTGGCACACTGTGTCTCATGTTTTCAAGTCGTAGGCGTTTCCCCGTCTATTCCCACCTAAGCAGGTCTGTCTCGAGATTTATCTCTCTACGTGACGATTGAGCCAACTTTTGTACTTCTGAACATTTATTAGAAACACTATTTTCATGTCTCGATTCTAATCAAAGTATTTTCCTCACCATTCTTTTCTGTACCATGTTCCCCAAATTTCTTTCCCTAAAGTTTAGAACCTGTCCATCCCCTTTCTTGGCAACCAGAAACCCGTTCTCAAGCCATCCTTCCACTGCCAAAAGCATGGCTTGCAATTGTTCGCCGCACATGTTATTTTTCAACCAAATCAAATCAAATCAAATCTGCTGGTCTCTGCTCACTGTAGCTGTAGCGGGGGAGATGCGAAGGTGAAGTGAGATTATATGACGAAGCTGCTTGCATCATTTCGGTACCTCGCTGTGTCGAATGGAGTTCAAAATCAGCTTGTCTGGAAACACCAGATTTCAACAGTAGTGATTATACAATCAAACATCTATTTGCCGAAGCATGTTTGGTGCATTTATCACATACCCGCCTCGAAAATCAAGCCTTGTGCTTTAAAATTACACGTTTCATTATCCTACATTCTATACACACCCACTATTCCACGATCCCACCAGAATCACACCCACACTCACAATCAAAGTCATTCCTCAATCCTCCTCCAACACCGGAATCAGCGGCTGCCTCTCCGGATCCAAAAACTCTCCATACTCCTTCACACCCACCACCTTACCCTTATACCTCACGAACCCCACAAGCACAACACCAACCACGAATCCAAACGCCGCAAGCACGATATTCACAGGCGTTGGATCGCCGTGGAATTTCTCCAGCGTGAGAGCATCGATGCCGTATTGTGAGAGGTTGACGAGGCCCGAGAGACAGATGATCATGCCGTAGACTTGGCCGAAGGTTTTGAAGCCGAAGACTTTGGTGGCGTAGTCACTGGTTTTGAATTAGCGAGGTTCTGTATCGGCAATCGATATGGGATGGAAGGAGGGGACAACTTACGACATGGCGGAGTAGTACAGTGGTCTGAGGATCACGAAGAGGATGACTGTCATGTTGGCTGCCCAGAGGAAAGGGAGGGAATTAAGGATTCCGATGGCGGTACTTAAGCTGACGATGACAGAGAGTGCTGAAGGTACGCTCAAGTTGTCGAGGAACAACCCGATGACAGGCGTGCAAGCTACACCACCAACAGGGAGTGCAATATCGAAGAAGTGATTGATGCCGATCGCCAATTCTTCGGAGCCAAGCATGTACTCGTATTGTGTGCGAATGGTAGCAATGAAATAATTCATACGCAGCATTTGCAGTACTGTGAGCAGAGTGATGAGGACAAACCACGGCGTCAACATCTGCTGATGTGCAGGCAGACCGTGCAATGCTCCCCAGACTGCACTCTTCACCAACCGATCTTCTTCACGGTCGGCTCGCTCACGACGCTCGTCCTCACTTCCGAGAAGTCTGTCCAATTTTCGGATCTTGTTCTTTCGCTTCCCGGAACGTTCTCGTCGTACTCGATAGATCTCGTCATCGCTTGAGATGTCGTCGTCCGATGAATGAATATCTCGTCCTGCGTCTTGAGCGATCTCAATCTTTCTCTCGAGTTGTGGGACGGTGTCGTAGGACTTTGACGGCAGGATTGTGATTTGGGAAATGAGGATGAGTATTGGAACAGCCGTGTAATACAGGAAGAATCGATCTGGGGTAAATCTCTGATTCGTGCCAGTATATGCCATTCGGTAGAAGAGGAAGACAGCAGCCGAAGCGTCGAATGAGCCTGTGATGAGAGCGACGATGGTCCCAGAGTACTTGGGAAAGGCATTGGCCATCTGGAAAGATGGGATGAAGATGAAAGTTCCGCCGAGTGCGAGGAAGAAGTTCGCCATGAGGTAGCCATCGAATTCAGGGATGCTGAAAGCGTAGGACATCAAGACGGTGCCGATAGCGAGGAAGATGCTGGCTAGAATCCCACAGACTCGAGGACCGAAACGATCGAGAATTGCTCCGACTGGAAGTGCGGACACATTACTGGTGATAGAAGCGAGAGTGAAGAAGAAGTTCAGACTGTTGTTGTTGTTAGTTGTGATGCGCAGAAGGCAGGAAACAGAGCACTTACCGAATATCCTGCTCTACGCAAAGTTCAACATCCTGATCCAACTCCTCCGCAGTGCATAATTCCCGATAGACCCCTTCTGATATCAACACCGGCTTCAATGCTGCAAATCCAAACACAATTCCTGACGCCAACCAACACACCAGAACAGTAATGACAACTTGAACGACTCGCTGTGCAGTCGAAATGACATAGGCTGGAATATGATCCGCCTGGTCTTCGACTGGAGGGGGAAAAGCATCGTAGCTCAGCACTCTCCTTACGACATGAGTAGGCTCGATTTCAAGTTCTTGTCTATCGACACCTTCGATGGCAGAGACATGCTGGGCTAAAGACATGATATGAAGCTAAGTTCTATTAGGGGTAGGGTAGGGGTAGGAGTAGGAATGGAGGTCTAGGTAGGTTTCTGGAGACGAGGCGGATGGACGAGTCAGAAGAGTGGAATGGGGTGGCGTGGCGAGCTTGTTGAAAGCTTGATAGAGATGAAATGGGTGCAGAACTGGCAGGAGGGGGGATGATACAATGGCAGGCAGGAGCGATCAGCTCAACCAGCAACAGTATGAAAAGCAGTCAAGGCAAAAAACAGAACATTGTTTGATGATTGCATGTATATTTGGATGAAGAAGAGGGAGGAAAATCTTCCAGTTTCTTCCATGAAATGAAATTTCTCACGATAAGATAAGACCACCGATGCATAATAAGCTGCAGCTGGCCAGACCAGACTGGGGCGAATGTCTTCCCCATAATTCCATGTTGATATTAGGTACGAGCAGCCTATGACTGGCCTGTTTTGTTGTCTGCCCCGCCTGTGGCAAGGGGCAAGGGGCGGCATTGATCGCTGACTTGCCTGGGAATCGGAATCACAATCAGGATAATGATATCAGAAAGTCGGTGACATGAAGACTGAATTTGCAGGAAAGATAGTGGTAAGATGACGTTGAGACTTACGAGCATGAAACAATAGATATCTGTAGATAATCTACTCCATTTTGCAAAAGATTTGCTGCTTAGTATTTGCCTCTTCAATGAAGTCAAGATGGTGAGGTAGAATTAATCCAAAGCTCAGCTGACTTGTCTTACCTTGGTTGTGTTTCCGGGCTTTGGGTTGGGTTGGGGTGGGGTGTCACTAGGGCGTTACACTAGCTGCCGAGGCCTGAACATCGGGCCTGGACACGACAGGACAGGCGAGACGAGACAGGGTGCATAGAGTTTTCCCTCGTCATTCATTATTTGCGGAGACTTTAAAACAACAACACTTTGTACGACAAACACAGAACATTGGATACTTCTTTCGCGCCCAATTGCACACCTTACCATTCCTCGAACATACTCTACAATATCCACACCACCGAATATCCAATGTCCACCGAACGAGACGAGCAAGAGGAAGAGCGGAGAGCAGAAATCGTCTCCAGGCATCTCGACCCCGCATACACCGCCCACTTTGACGACCACCACCCCGAAGACTCTGGCACAAACCCCACCCACACCTCCGACGAAGAAGCACGAGAGCAGCACGAAAGCTCCCTGAAGCTGCAGGGCGGAGACGTCCATCGCGACATCTACAAGATCAGTGCCCGAGGAAGCGGCAGTCCCATGCAGAGAGCGCAGACCTTTTCACATCCCGGAAGACCGAGCACGACTCATGCCACGGAACACAGAGAGCCAGGAGGGTTCCGCAGGCAGTATGTGCAGCAGCAGTTGATGAAGCGCTCGAAGAGCTTCACGGCGCCGATTACGAGTAATTTCGTCCATTTCTTGGATCTATATGGCTCGTTTGCTGGAGAGGATCTCGCGGAGTCTGAGGATGATACCGCGGTGGAAAGTGATGAGGAGGAGCGGTTGATCTCTGGAGATGGGGAAGGAGAGAGGAGACCTCTGCTAGGGAGACGGAAATCTACAAGGGCGAGCAAACCTGGAAATGCCAGTTTGACGAGGACGTTCTTCCTCTTGATCAAATCGTTCATTGGTACAGGTGTGCTATTCCTCCCGAAGGCTTTCAAGAATGGTGGACTGGCTTTCTCCCTCGTTACATTGGTCATGATCTCGTTGATCTCTTGTCTGGCCTTCCATTTACTGCTGAAATGTCGAGCCAAATATGGTGGAGGATATGGTGATATTGCGGAAGCTATTGGAGGCAAGAGAATGAGGTCGATTACTTTGGCATCTATTACGCTTTCTCAACTTGGATTTGTCTGCGCTGGTATCATCTTCACGGCCGAGAATTTATATTCGTTTTTGGAAGCTGTTATCAAAGGAGCTTCACCACTTTCTATCACAGCTCTGATCGGGATTCAGTTGATCGTTCTGGTTCCCTTGGCATTTATTCGAGATATTTCCAAGTTAGGTGGTGCTGCTTTGTTGGCAGACGTGTTCATTCTCCTCGGACTTGGATACATCTATTCCTACGACATATCAACTCTAGCAACAGAAGGCATGAGCGACACAGTCAAGATGTTCAACCCCCGAGACTTCACTCTCACCATCGGCTCAGCCATCTTCACATTCGAAGGCATCGGTCTGATCCTACCCATCCAATCCTCCATGAAGGAACCCCAGAAATTCGAAAGTCTGCTATACACCGTCATGCTCATCATCACCATCATCTTCGCCTCCGTCGGCGCCCTCAGCTACGCCACCTTCGGCGACAAAACCACCGTCGAAATCATCAGCAACTTCCCGCAAGACTCCAAACTCGTCAACGCCGTCCAGTTCCTCTACTCGCTCGCCGTCCTAGCCGGCGACCCAGTGCAGCTCTTCCCCGCCATGCGTATCCTCGAAGGATCCATCTTCGGTCATCGCTCGGGCAAGCAGAACGTCAAGACAAAGTGGAAGAAGAATGCTTTCCGGACACTTCTGGTTTGTGGATGCGGTTTGGTATCGATTCTCGGAGCGACGAATCTGGATAAGTTTGTCGCGCTGATTGGCAGTTTTGCTTGTGTGCCGTTGGTCTATATCTATCCCGCGTATTTGCACTGGAAGGGTATTGCGGAGGGGAGGTGGGTCAGGGCGGGGGATGTGCTGTTGATGGGTGTGGGTTTGGTTGCGATGGTCTATACGACTGCTGTCACGCTCAGTCGGTGGTCGAGTTCGTGATGATATGGTGGAATATGAGATATGTGTATTAGCACCTGTATCAACGTGTCAAGCAGCTAAAATTTAGCATCTGCTGTTATCAATTGCTGGCCAGGTTCTTGAACTCGATCTCATGTGCTAGCAACCGACCAGCCAGCGAGTCCGCCAGACTTTGTCTTCGAGCGATCGAGCACACTCTACATGCTACTCCCAATCAAAGCTCATATCAATGATCCCACCACCCTCCATCCTCAATCTCAGGCTCTTTCCGCTCATGCTCTCCAAATCCCTTCAGCAGTAGCCTCACCACGTCACATTCCAGTGGATCCCGGAACAAAGTCACACCACTCAACCTAATCCCCTCACACTTCTCCTCCCTATTCAACGCATTATAAATCGCCCCAATATCCCCCCGCGGGGGGTTCCGTTCCTGTCCGCTCCGACCGGGGGGGGGGGGGGGGGGGGGGGGGGGGGGGGGGGGGGGGGGGGGGGGGGGGG